>CAJUYG010005535.1:0-13718 GCA_910591675.1 Galerucella calmariensis
CATACTACAGTTTCTTGGTTGTCTAGAGCACCTCGGATATCCTCCGTTAATTACATTTAACAATAACAAAGTTTGTATTTAAATAAATAGGGACACACTTTTAGATGCACCACAGGTTCAATCAGAATTCAGTAAGAAACTCACAGTAATTTTCTACTAAACCCGGTTGATCAAAGTGGAACTATGTATAAAAATATCAGAAAATAAGAAATAGAAAGCTGAAAAAAAAATACCAGGTCCTAACCGGGTTTCGAACCTACGACCTCTGGGTTGTAAACTAACATTCAATTGCATCGAATAGAAGGTTAAAGGCTGCTTGAATGCTTGAACGCATGCGCACCTCCACTACTAACTTTCGTTCATATTCGTGTCCGATGCTACCTGAACGGTGTAACATGTCTATCGACCTGTTCCGATTTGACAAAATAATTTCGATTTTACCGCTTGCCGTCATAGTAACCACTTCCAATATAGTTCTGTGATCTAAATTTCTCTTATCGTTGACCGTTACGACAATTGACATATGATGTCAACCCTCGATTCTATGAGGTGGTTTTCATTTCTTTTCCGTTACCGACCCTTGAGTAGCAAGGAAGTATCTTTCTACCGTCTCTTAAATTTAATTGTTTTACCTTAAATTGCTGTGGTAAGTCCAAAATTATAATTTATATTCATCAAGCTTTTTCTAAAGTAGTGGCTGATATAATTTTTTTTGTGCATTTCTTATTTTTTTACAGATATAGACGAATATACACATACCACGTGGTCGACTACATTTCTTTTATACTTGTACATTACTTTGAAACTAAATCTTTTATCGTAAATAACTGTTACCTTTTTTAATACAAACATTTGCTAGATTCTCTGTTGTAGAATACCTAATTATTTTCAAAGATAGATAACATTTGCATTTTAACCTTTTCAAATATTCTCTTATCATGAAAACCTGCCAGTGCCGGCTTCACATTTCATTAAACATTTTATTCTTTTAGAAATGGTTTATTCATAACTTTTTACTATAATTAATACTTAAGGTCATTAGTACTTTTTTAATTTGGCTGATAATTTTTACTGTTTTAAATGGGACATATATGTTGGAAGGCTTTCAGTAAATTTAAATCTCATTATTTCAAACAACTGCCTTCCTTTTTTACCTGAAAAGCTAAACCAACATTATGTGCCCCATTACATTCAAGTTCCTACATATCCCTAATCCACCTGAACTTCTAGGTAAGCACAGCTGCCAGGTTACCCCTGCAAAAATACCGTTACTGTCAGGATACCCCTGTCAGGTTACCCCTGCAAAAATACCGTTACTGCCAGGTTATCCCTGCAAAAATACCGTTACCGCCAGGATACTGTTTACATGCCAGTTATACTTCAACTCCAAGACATCTCTACTTCCACACCGACAACTTTGCTTTAACTTCAGGACCTCTCTAGTTCAACTTCAGGACATAAGCTAAGTACCTTACAGAAGTACAGGTTTTTCACTTTTCCTTCATGTTACCTCCTGAGGCAGAATAAATTTAATGTTTAAACTTCTTTTTTTAATTTCTTCTATACCCGGCTGTAAGAGCTGTAGGGACTGTGTCCGGGTTTATGTAAGTTTGTAACTTTTTTTATTTTCAACTAAGGTGTTTCTACCTTTTTCACCTTAGTTTCTTTTCTTAAAATTAAATTATCTTTTTTCGTCGACGTCTAAAAAGGTAGTGGCGCCCTAAGTTCTTATAGTCTGTCAACCCTCTGGCATACCTAGTGTGGCATCAACATGGAGTCGATCCACCCTTGAGAGAGTCTCTAGCCGGGATCTGTCTTTTAAGGAGAGAACAAGTGTTACAACGGCTAGACGCTAGTCCAGTGAAGAGGATATATCGTCCGTCCGATGACAAGAACTCCCTCACAACCTGTTCGCTGTTTCGCGAGAGTGCCAACTTTGGTTTGGTTTGAACGCTAAAAGAGCGAATGTGCTTTATTCGTGATTTTGTCGTTGAAATTATTTTTGGAAATCACAGTAGATATTCGTGGTTTTGGTAGTATTGATTATAGTGTTTGAGTGTATTCGTGGTTTTGATGCTTCACTGTTTTTTGAGGAAATAATAAATTCCCGTACAAAAAGATTAGTGCAGCTTGTCAGGAAATTAGATGGTAGGGAAGTAATTGTGTATTATGCGTATTGTTATGCATATATTTCAAGCTAAGTGCAGTTAACATTCTGAAAAACCAATATTTACACAATGATTTTTATTTTCAACAGAATTAAATAAGGAAGATTTTTCTGAACTTGCTCCTAAATCAATCAGATCCTGAAGTTATGGCAATGGAAGGTGAGTATTCGATTGCCTTAGCCTATTAAAACTACCTACTTATAATATACAAATCCTGAAATTTTTGTGTTCGGCTTACTTCCAAAATCAAATTACTGATTTCTTTTTTATTGGTTTCAGGTGAACGTCCCACGACAGAAGTACCACAAGAATCTGGAAATAATGCTGTACGTAAGTTAAGTGGTTCGGAGACAGACAGAAAACCATCCCAATCAGATTACTGAAAAGCCTGAGCGAAAAACAATCTTGACTCTTTTGGCCATATCGGAACACGGGTCAAACTTTCTGCTCCCGGGAAATTTTGACCTCGCCAGGAATTTGTTCCTATTTTTTTTTGTATTGCACTAATTTACTCAAAATTTTCTTTATTATGGGTCCTCATAAGGTCCTTTGTCATCCCTGCAATTTGTATACCCTATTTTTTTTTAATTTTCATTTAATCGTTGTTTATTGAATCCCAAATTTTTGCTGTTTTTGGATCGCGGGGAAATTTTGTGAACAACCATCAATTACAAATTTATACATGATCCGATTGGTCTCTATGATACATCATTTGAAAGCTAAGAATGTCTACCTTTCGATTGTGCAATTACTTTTTTTTGACGAAGTCGTCCATTTTTCAATAAAATTAGAAAACGCGGGCTCAAGGAAAAAACGCACTTTTTTTGGTTGTTTTTTTTCTTCCTGCTCTTTATTTTTAAAATTTCAACACCTTAACTAGTGTATTGAGGGAATTCCCACCTTTCCATCGATGTATATAAGTCATACCTTTGATACCCCGGGGAAAAACCAGTATATCTAAATGTTTACGCTATAATTTATTACTTTCGTTCCTCCGTCGTTCGCCGCGCGTGTGCTCTACGTGGCGCTCGTGTCGTCTGCTCATCTATTTGTGGTTCGTGTGAGTCAAGCCAATGTTCGAATTATAAATACAGCGATAATATGTTATCCCAAGAGGTAGAATTAGAGGAAACTGTAGATTCAGAAGAAGTTGTTGACGGAGTAGAGCTAGAGGGAGCTCTAAACCCAGAAGAAGTTCTTGACCAAGAATCAGATGATGACTGGTGACGAACAGATTTATGTCATAATTGCAATGTATGTTTATATACTTTTTCCATCAATTCACGGACCATTAACACGCGAATCTCTTGTACTTTTGTTGAAAATTTTCTATGTAATATTTTAGTCTATAATGTATTATTCTTGTATCATTATATTGGGTTCTCCCGTTGATAAATAAATAAATAAAAAAAATATATATTTTTCTATAATAAATGAAACATGGAGAACGTTTATAACTCGTTATTCCAAAAACCTCAATCAGTCTGGTTGCAAAAAATTTGCAAAAATTTGCGGAGAATCTGCAAGAAATTGTTGCTGAGTATTATGTGTAAATATTCTTCACTCTTGAGTAATTTTCAGTTTTCCTTACCAAAAGCCTAATGAACTTCAGTTTTTAGCCACATGTGCAAAGCTGATTGTTGCTAGATTCAGGTCCACTGGTGAGGTTCATCTCGCTAGAATTAATCTTATAGCCCGTTTTCCTAAGTATATCTTGAGGCCTCATCTGAGAGGAAAACAAGACACTCGGAAACATAAATATCCATCAAAAGTGTCTGGCAGCAGGGTTTCTCATTTATGGCACCGAGGATTTTCCCAATCTGTAAAATGTGGTGGCGCCATCTACAATTGGTTTCCACAATCCAAAACATTGAAAATAATAGATTTCCAACACTCCCCAGCTCAAATTTTGTACAAAACTTGCATATTTCACAAGACTCAAAATTTCCGGTATTTCAACCCGATTTTTTTGCAGAAAATATTAATGTTGAAGAAATATGCTTCACCTAAGTATTTTCTATTGAAAAGGAATAACCAACCTGAGAGTTTGGTTGATTCCCAAAGGAAAAAGTGTTCCAGGTTAGTAGTTACATTTTTAATCTCAACTATTCAGGTATTAGTTATGTCATTGCTTAGAGCATTTACTTTAGATTTGATAGGCATTAAATAAAAGCAACAATAGTATAACAATATAATATATACAATATAAACAATACAATACAATATAACAATAAATAATTACAAATAACTTTTTATCAGCAACCTTTCCCAATCATTTAATGAAGATCAACCTATTACAAGTAATACTCTAGATATAGAGCCTTGTGGTACGATAGTTCATAACTCTAGTAGAGAAGATACATTAGAAATACTATCCGAGTAAGTATTCTACCAATCTATTCAGTCTTTTGCTCATAAGACTGCATTGTTGCATTGATCTTGACTTGTTTTAAAACAGATTTGGTATATTGTATTGAAAAAAAAAATAAAAATGTTAGGATAAAAATATAATGTCTTTTGATTATAGATCCTACACCTCTACAGATAGTGCAGGACTAAAACGTTCTCCCAAGCGGGCAAGGAGGTTAATCAAGAAAATGCATACCTATTGGTATGTATAAGCATTTTGATTTTTTTGTTCTTCAACTAAACTTTCAATATATTTTAGCACAACTCGGAATGTAACAGAACAGCTGGAAATACAGGAATCTAAGTACAGTGTTCTCAAACAAAAATATGCAGTAGAAAGGCAGAAAAATGAAAGGTTGAGAAAAAAAGTCAATCATCTCAGCGATATTGTCAAGATTATGAAAAAAAAAGATTTGTTGAGTGACGATGCATGTTCTGTTTTGGAGAAGTATTTCTCTGGGGTGCCTTTTGCTTTGATGAAGAGAATGTTGATGAATTCTAAAACAGGATAAGTAGGAATACAGAAATTTGATAAAGTTATTAATAGTTTTGCAATGACATTGAAATTTTATTCAACCAAAGCTTATGATTATGTTAGGAGGATATTCAACTTAGCTCTACCATCACCGAGAATACTTCGCTCCTGGTTTTCTGATATTTCATGTGGTCCAGGATTTTTTAAGCCTGCATTTGAATATTTCAAAGTAAAAGCATCACAAAATGAAAGCAAAGGATATGCAACAGAAAATCTTGGGGATATGTTGATTATGGAACAAACTTAAGAGGAGATAATAGTATAGATTATGCTTCTATGGCTTTGGTTTTAATGGGGCCCTGTTAATAAAAAGCAACCAACCCACAATCTTAAAAATCCAGAGATAATCTCGCCTATTGATCAAGAATTGTCCATTCTACATTCTGCAGAAAGCTACCGAGCTGTCCTGAATATTTTAACCTTGAATAATGTATTGGAACTTATCCTCCTGTTCATTAATAGGACATCTCAGATTTTGCATGAAACAACCATTCCACTTGGATTGTTGTGTGATCAATATTTTTGTATTTACATTCTAAGATCACCAACCAAGTGGGTTGGTCTTATTATGCCAAAAAAGATTTTTTAAATTACTTTTATTTCTCCCAAGTGGGTTGGTATTGTTTGACAAAACATAGTTTGCGTCAAGTATAGGTGATGTGTCATTGCATCATTTTTTGCTCTCTCTGAAACGACGCGGTTTTTTTGCTTAAACTAGTGTTTTTATCAAAAGTGTTAAACTTATTAATGTACCAATGATGTTTAAATCAAGAACTGCAAAAATGATGAGCGAGGCCGGAAAAATAGCCATGAAAAAAGGTAGAACGTGTCGCGGGACACACGGTAGGAACTTTAGTTCCTTTTAAGCAAAAGTTATGTAATACATCTGACGTTATAGATAAACAATTCGCATATTCTTTGGTGGTTGAGTAGTAAGCACACCAGACTCTCACGCGGTAGACCCGGGTTCGATTCCCCGCGAGGAATTTTTTTATTGTTAATTTTATTTTTAAATAATCATTCTGCTTGATATTAATAACGACAACAGGTAGACGTTTGAAATATTTAGCAGAATATTCATTATTATAGATAATGGTACGGTACCCTCCATGAGGGAGTACGACTGGCAACATCTACTTATAACAGCATCGTATATTTAAAAAAGGAAACCGTAGCACTATACAAATTGGACATTCGCTTACCACAAAATTAGTGGAAACATAAAATTGAATTGTTAAATTTTTAATTTGAAGTTATATTACAGTTTATAGAAATTTTTATTTTCTAGATTTTTTCCTAAGTGGGTCGTAGAAAAAATATGCTGCTCGACTCGTGTGGATTGTCCATATCGCACTTGAACGATTGAGCACTCCGCCTACGGCGTCGTGCTTCATCTTCGTCCTCGTGCGATATGGCCATCATATCCACACTAGTTGCACAAACTACAATTTCTTTCAAAATATGCCCTTTTATATTTAAAAACTACCTGCCAAATGTCAAATCAATTTATCAATCCATTTTAAAGTTATCGAATTAAAACATTCAAGTTTTCAAAACACCCTGTATTTCGAAAAGTAGCTAGACCCCTTAATCGCGCAAAAAAAATTATGGAAATAATAGTAAAAATTTATCCGAACAAATTCAAGTAGATCACTAGCACTGCGAATACCAGCTTCGTGGTTCAGTGGTTAGAATGCTCGCATTGCACGCGGGCGGCCCGGGTTCGAATCCGGGTATGAGCATATTTATTATTATGAATCGCTGCTTCGTAAACGAGAGAGAGACTAAGGAGGCACAAGCACGCAAAAGCAAGGCACATAACAAAGCAATGTAACATAACGCAGCGTAACGTAACGCGTAACGGTCAGATCTTTTGCGTCGCGACCCCTGGTCGCTCAAACATAACCTGGCATAAAGAACTAAAGTTCCAAAAATGGTAAGTTTCAGTATAGGGGTTTTGTTTCAAAAATATCAGTTTATTGTTTCCTTTGAACTGCATGAAACATTGTATTTTTATTGATTAATAATTGGTTAAAAGTCAATGTTATAGTAATAGAAATTTTAATTAGATTTTATATTTGTCTTTAGAAATACCTATTGTATATTTTTGTGGGTTGGTTGGTTTTTGCAGATCGTATTTCCTACTTTTTAGATCATGAGTCTACAAGTGCCGATGTGCAAGAAATGGAATCCTGTTCTTCTAAGACCGTCTCAAATAATAATCTCTCATCCTTACAAAAAAAACAACGCAATTGTAGAACCAGTAGATGGTAAGTCAAACAAAATAATCGTATAGTTTCCATAGGTGTCTATTTTTATCTTTTTTTTTCAGAGACAAACGTTGATAACTATTCAAAACCAGGTCCTAGTTGCCCAGTTTTGAACAAGGAAATTATTATCAGAAAACAACCACAAACTATTGTATCAAAAGACAATGACGTCATAGAAAACAGTGACGATTCTATTGCTGATCCGTCATATGAAATCAATGGTAATCTATCACGTCATGTAGTTGCTGATGATGACTCAAATTCAGATAACTTCAGTGAAGCATCAATTAAAGAAAATGAAAATCCGGGAAGGCATGAGCGAGGTCGTAAACGTAAATATATAGAACAAAATGGAGCCCCAAAGAAAATTAATAAAAACAGTAACAAAACATATTTCAATTACAAAGGCAGAAAAATGGATCCAAAACCATTCAACGACTATATTTGCAGCTGTCCAAAAAAATGCTCTGAAAAGGAAGCAGTGAAAAGAGAAAGGATGAGTTTACCAAGTATTGGTCATTGGAAACGTACAATGCACAAACTAACTTTATTGCAGCAGCAGTATCTGAATTCCCAAAACGAAGACTATATGGTCGAAATGCCATTAAAAGGACTTTTTCAAGAAAATATAAGCTGGGCGAAGAAATAGTTTGTCACAATATTTTTGTTAAAACTTTGGGAATATAAACGTTCAAGGTCGATTTACATCAAACGAGCGAATGCTCATTCTATCCCCACTACATCAAATTCTTCTAGTGTAAACAGGCGTAGAGCATTCTCTCGTTGTTCTAGTGCGTTCGCAAAGATTCTATAGAATATTCTAAGAATGCTCGCTCGCTTGATGTAAACGGCGCAAGAGCGCTAACAGTTGCTTAGAGCGTTCTAGCGTGTTCGGACGTGCTCGCGCCACTGAGCGGTCTCATTAGAGCGTTCTTGTGTTCTAGCGATTGTTTACGTATCTTATCGATTAAATTATGGATTGGTCTCAAGAAAAATTTTTATTAATGATAGAAGCCTAAGCCTACCGCAATTTCAGATGTCTGTGGGATCCGACGTATGAAAACTATAAAAATACAACTTACAAACAAGATGCTTGGCGGGAAATCGCAAAACAACTGGAATGTAATGTTGAAGAGTTAAAAAAAATATGGACTCGCTTCTTGCATCTTACCGCCGGGAAAGGCACAAAACAATGAGTACGAAGTCAGGCAGCGGTGCCGATTGTATTTATAATTCTAAATGGTTTGCATTTGAAGGCATGCACTTTTTGATGAACAAATATAAACCAAGGAAAACAATTGATTTCGACACTAACCAAAATAAAAACATGGTAAGTAGGTAGTTATGTTTATTTATTGGGTATTCTACCATAATTTTAGGTAGCTTTTTATAAAGTAGCATATCGCTTTCATTATGCAATATTGTTTGCCATGGCAAAATATTAGTCAAATTGAAATAGTCTGAAAATTCTTTCCGGATATTTTCACATTGCAAAGTGTGTCTTCGTCCAGTATCTTCTGTAAGTTCTTTGTGGCATTACTTATTATTTTTTCTTATTCTTCTGGGTAACGGGAGAAATGATGATAAACGGTCCATATTTCTCCACTGGTCTGGAATGACGACGTCATCCTCAATTCTGTCCATCATGCCCGGTGAATTATACAGCTTCCTAGAAGCTTTCCTTTTCATCAAATAATTATGTAGGTACACGCAGGTTATTACGATGAGAGATGCTTTATCAGGTTGTAGCAACATAGGTTTTCGCAATACACGAAAAACTGCTGAAAGAATGCCAAACGGATTTTCTACTATTCGTCTTGCTCTAGACAAACGGTAGTTGTAAATTCGTTTTTCGGATCCCCTGGCATGAGTACCAGGATACGGCTTCATGATGTGTCTTTGTAATGGGAATGCATCATCTGCTACAAATACGAATGGCATATTCTGTTGTCTTCCTGGAAGGCTTTGGTCATTGGGCAAATTTAATTCATTATTTTGTAGTTTCTGATAAAAAGAAGTGTTTCTGAAAACTCCGCCATCTGATATTCTGCCCTGACAACCAATATCGGCGAATATAAAATTGTAGTTACCGTCTACTATGGCCATTAACACCACACTGAATGTGGATTTATAATTGAAAAAGTCGCTTCCGCTGTTAATAGGTGCTTGTATGACGCAGTGTTTTCCGTCTACAGCGCCAATACAGTTTGGAAAATTCCACTTCTCATTTAATTCCTGAGCGATTGATCGAGAAAGAGAAAGTTTCTCATTATACCTCCATTCGTTTGAAAAAGCTACTGTGTTAGCGAAACGCGTCACTTTATGTTTAAATACAATGTAGATTTAACAAAATAAAGTTGTTTGATTTCATAACTCACAAAACAAATTCTCAAATACCTTCCAAAAGGTCAACATCAAAAAGACTGTTCGGGGAAGGCCATTTGCTGGTGGAACACCCTATGAAGCTTTGGTACCACTATGGCCTCAAGGCAAACCTATAGCCCAACCAAAATTAAATAACCTCAATGAAATGATTCACTTAATTCCATCAGATGCTTTGCACTTTTATACCAATCTTGAAGGAAAAAAAAGAATCATTGAGGATGTAGATGGCTTTGATATAGAACAACTTGATTTCGACATTGAAAATGGAAATTTGTAATTACCATATCGAAAAAATAATCCAGATGTTCTACTATTTATCTAAGTTAATGATAAATTTGTTTTTATAGGTTTTTTAAGTTTCATAATTTCGAGTTTATACATGAAAATAAAAAAAAATCGAGTGTTTTTTTGTAATTTCTTGAACAGCAAACATAAACCAAGCCACAATCTATCTAGTTTTTTTTGTGAAAATTTATATTTTTGTTTTGATTCTACAATAATAGAACTACATTACATTTTAACTATTAAATAGATGATTTAGAGTCCTGAAAGATTTGTGCAATAATTAAATAATTGAAAATGGAATTAAAAGCTAGTTTACTCTGAATTTAAATATTGTGAGTTGGTTGCTTTTTGTTCAACAGGGCCCAGTTGCTCTGAATGCCGAATGAAAAAGGCCAGTAGCATATTTTTTTATAAAATCTTTGAATGCCCAAGAGAAAGCTAATATTGTTCATGAAGCTTTAATGAAATTACATGCATGTGGCATAGCTATTACATCCAAGTGTTAATTCCAAAATGATGAGTGAACTTGGTGCACAAATTAAAGATCCAGATAACATTGTACCATATTTTTCGCATCCTGCGGATGGTTCAAAAGATTTTGTAATTTTTGATGCCTGTCACATGGTCAAGATAATTAGAAATAATTGGGCAAATTTAATTTGTGGACCCAGAAGGAGGAATTGTAGATTTCAACTATATTAAAATGTTACACAATTTACAAGAAGAAGGAGGACTCCATTTTGGAACAAAACTTGAACAGGCACATATTGACTGGACAAAACAGAAAATGAAGGTATCTAATCCACCTTTACTCACAATTTCCAATAATTCGTATTTTTACCAATGTTCAGACTTTTTCATAAAGTTATTACTACTAAGCAAGATACAAGTTGTATTTTTTATAAAAAATTACTTTCTTAGGTCAATCTGGCAGTTCAAACTCTAAGTGAAAGTGTAGCAACAGCTATGGAGTTCCTCATGATGGATATCAAGGATCCACGTTTCAAAGATGCATCTGCGACAATTAAATTCATCCGACTTGTGGATAAAGTTTTTGATTTGTTAAACTCTAGAAATCCAATTACCGTTCGGATGAAGATGCCAATTGGAAGAAATAATGGAGAATTTTAATTGTAAAGATGTGCAAGGTACCAAACTCATAAACACTATAAAGAAAACTCCATTTATAGGATTCTCAGTAACTATAAAATCAGTTATTGGTATTTATGAAACCCACATTGAACCTGAGGATCAAAACCCTGATTATTTGCTTACCCACAAGCTCAGTCAAAACCACATTGAATTATTTTTTTGTAGTATGAGATATGTTGTCATAATTTCTTATATTTCACGAATCTAAACTTTTCATTTATAGGTCCAGAAATGGTTGGAGCAATAATCCATCAGCTATGCAGTTCTATCATAGCTACAAAAGATTACTTTTACATCATGATATTGAAAACATGAATGGTAACTGTATTGCACAAGATTCCACAAACATATTGTATACCACAGGAACTAACAAAACTCCCATTCCACTAGATAATAGTAATATGCATATAATAAAGAAATATTCCCTAGATGTGGACGAATCATTTCTACTTGATCATGATTATTCTATGCCAATTAATCCAGATTTATTAAAAAATGTGGATTCATATGTAGCAGGGTATGCTATAAAAATGGTTATGGAACTTATCAAGTGCCCCACATGTAATGAAACCCTACATCCTGATAGAAAAACGAGAGCCCGAAATCTTCCACTTTCAGTTGGAAAAAAAGTGGGAGAATTCGATAATTCCATCATATGATGCCATTAAAATATGTATAGTTGTGGAAAGAAAACTGAGGAAGGCTTTATATGTGACCAATGAGAAAATTCCAAAGAAGTCTAATTTCATGAAGCAATTTTTATTAAATATTTCAAATGAATTGCATAGCTGGAAATTATTTACAGATATAGATAACCATAATTTGGAGTTTTTGACTCTAACTGAAAACCACAAAACACGGATAATCAAATCACTCTGCAGCTCCTATTTGAAAATAAGACTTTCCAATTCGCCAAAATCCCAAAGCTATAGTATGAAAGGTGATTTAATAAGGAAGACATTGAGCAAATTGATCCTCTTCAATCACCAGTAGTTGTTCGTGATTTGGATAATGGACCATATATTTGGACATACTCATACTAACTGTTTCTGTTGATTTTATTGTATAAAGTGGAATATAATGAAAATTGAATAAAATGAAAGATAGTTTTTAATTCCGTTATTCCGTTATTAAATCCGTTTAGAGGATTACTTCAATTTAATTTGACACAATGCATTACTTGTGAGTTCTTTTGAATCCTTCATTATTGAAGAAAAGTTATTAATTTATAGTACTTTTTTGGTACAAAATATTATTTCTAAAGATATTCGAAGGTTGTGAAGATTAACCTTTGATATGTATTCAATTAGATAAATGAATTTCCAAAATCCGAGGCAGAGATCTAAAACTGGTTTGAAGACGCCCCTGGCCACTAAGTGCGCATGTGCGCCACATGCTTATTTTGCCTTCGGCCTTCTGGAAACACTTTCATGAAACAGAATTGCCCTTCTCTGGTTTTTAGTTCTGTGGTTGAGACGCACTACTGCCGTGAGAAAAATACAAAAAAATACTTGGACGCATCCTGGAATATATCTATAATGTATAGAATGTACAGAGATATCTGCAATTCCGAAAGTTTAAAACCAGTTACGTTGGAGAAGTATAGATAAATATTCAATGAATATAATTTGGGTTTTCTGAGACCCAAAAAAGACCAGTGCAAAAAATGCCTAGCACAAAAATATGTATCCGAAGAAGAAAGAAAAGTGAATTCGAATACAAGAGGCATCTAGAAAGGAAGGAGGCCGCCAGAAAAGCTGGCGACTATGACAAGTCTTCAGCAAAGCACGATCAGAATATTTCAGCTTTTAACTTTGATCTCCAGGCAGTACTGACTACACCAAAAGGGTCTGCAGGGCAAATTTTCCACTCGAGAAAGCTTGCGGATTATATTTTCACCGTTTATAACTTGGCAAATCAGGACGTGAGATGTTATCTGTGGGATGAGACACAAAAGAAAAGAGGTGCAAATGAGATTGCTTCATGTATATACGATTTCATCATGTCACACAATGAGATCACTTCAGTTCGCATGATGTCAGACGGATGCGGCGGACAACAAAAAAACTCAATTTTTGGAAACAATTTTTGGAGAGTGCGAAGGAGGAAGGGAGGGAGAGTGTAGAGAGATTGAAGGAGATGGTAAAGCGACTGGAGAAGAGGGTGAAAAGACTGGAAGAGCAAAAGTCGGCGGCGGATGGGCGAGTCAGGGAATTGGAGGAGTTGAGAAGAGAGGAAATGGAGTGGGTTAAGGAGGTTCGCACTACGGAGAGAAAAGGGATCAGGGTCAACGCTGAGGTGTTGATCTGTCGGATGGAGGGAGATTGTAGGGATGAGAGGAAGGTGTTTAATTTGATGAGTCGACTGTTTGGAGAAGTGGGGAGCGGGGTTAGAGTTGGGCTACACAGGCTTGAGCATGTGGAGGTGGAGGTGCTGAAGAAGATGGTCGCGTGGGTTAGAGCTGATGGGACTGAGGTGACTATTTATATAGATAGGGAAAAGGAGGTCAGGAAT
>CAJUYG010005536.1:0-13717 GCA_910591675.1 Galerucella calmariensis
ATCTGTGGCTTCTTTAATACAGGGTGAAACAAAACGCAAATCAAGCAATATCTCAAAATTTTTAAATGAATCACCCTATAAGTATTTTCACAATTTGTTAGTACAATTAATAAACTTTCAAACGATGTAGTAAACTTAGGGCATTAGTTAATGGAAAATTGTAGATATTTTATGATAATGGTCAAAAACAAGTATTTTACATACACAAATTAAATGGTATTAAATTTTTACATGCATTATCTTGTGAATTTTAACCTGTATTAAAGAAGCCACAGATGAAAAAAGTAATTAATACTGAGCACAGCCAATGATGTGTGTATGACATTTGAACACAAAGACCTGTTGATTTATTTTAATTTACTGTTCTGCAGAGTGTTAAAGAGGAGGTCTTTTTTGCTAATAATTGACCATATCTTTGTAAAACACCCTTATAATATATTTGAGTGCTAGATTTTTGTAACGCTCTCGGTGAGATCTTTTCGATTCTTGAACAAAAGATAGTACGTTCCATTTAAAAAAATGTAAGTTTGTGCTGCTACGTGGTTTTGGAACAACCTGTAGAATCGAAAGTATTTTCAAAATGTGCCCTCAGTAACTGTATTAGCTCACAAAAAACTGTGAAGTTCTATCTCTCACCACAACAATGTAATCCTCCGAAGATTGCCCCACCATAATATATGTTTATCAAAAATTGTAACTTGATTTGTCTTTGAGCTATTGGTGAGTACAAAATAAAGCTTCACTGGTTTGTGTGTGAAGGTAGTGGATTATTTTTTCAGATATGGATTTACAAAAGAGAAAGCGATCAACTTATTCTAGCACCGAGGAAAAATGAGTATTAATATCGCTGATTGAAAAGTACATCAATATTATCGAGTGCACTAAATCAGACAATGATGCGAATAGGTTGAAGGTGAAATACTGGCTGCAAATTGGAATATAATTTAACGCAGATATTGGGGATGTATTTCGGGACCACGTAGTTCTGAAAAAGGAATACGATAACATTAAGAAACGTTCAAAGAAAAATTTTGCTAATAGAAAGCATTACTTACAAGGTACAGGTGGTGGCTCTCTTCAGAAAGAAGAAGTAGTCACTGATATCGATGCAGATGTGAAGAAGATTTTGGATTTTGGATTTTGCCTTATGTGAGTATTCTTTGGACAGATAATGCCAAAAACATTGAAATACTCAGGAGCACATACACGTTATATCTGTCATCATAAACTGAAAAGCATATATGCTGCTACTAATCATGTTCTAAGGTGGTAACAATTATTTAATTTGTAGTAACGGTGTAATGATGTTCGGAGGATTGGATATGGACATGTGAAATATAGAATTTATTCAAATAGGTATGCAAGAATCACTTGGTGTGTTATTCATATATTCTATACATGCAATTTTTTCCAAGATGAAAATGTTGAAAGCACACCTAAGTCAGGAAAAAGGAAAAACGAGAGTGAAAATGGCCTAGAAGATGTGGATACTGAAATGGAGAATTTGAGTGGGAATAAAAATTTTAGCTTGTGCACATATGTTTTATTACACAGACCTATATTTCCATCTTACTTGGGAATTTGTTTTTTCTTTTTTAGTTGGAACTTCACAAAAAACGTTCCTTCTCTTGCTAAAGATTGGGGAAAGTAGACCCCCTCAATGATGAAGACACCTAAATCCCAGCCTTTGGTGTCCACTTCAAAAACACCTCTGCAAAAAGTTAAGTTTTGTGCCTCATATTTTCATAAGTTGGTTATTATTCGTTGAAGCACAATCTGTTGAATTGCTAAAAGGTCCACTGTCACAATAACGTATATAAGCCAATCTTGCAGTCTGAAGCCTGATTTTTTTACTAAATGATGATAGAGTGAGAACATTTTTAATTGCACATATGATATCAGACTTTTGAGTTCAGTAGTATTGTTTGCACTGATTTCAATGAAATATTGTGGTTATAATTGACATTTTATTTTATTACGAGTAACTTTTTGGCAAATGCAATATATAATAGGTAAATAAAAAAATTAATTGAATACAATAAATTGTACAGATTTTCATTAGACTAATATAGCTAGCTGTTAACTCATCAATAGCCTGACGAAAATATCGATTACTAACAGGCCCACACGATTTACTGCCAAACCTAACTGTAAAAATGTTTTCGTGACAATATCAAGAATTTGTGTATGTTTCATAATTGCAGATGAATCCCAAAAAAAGCAAAGTTTTAAGTAATAAGTTAGCTCCTTGGGCAGCTTCTAAAAATAATTTGGAACAAGTAATAAAGACCAGCTTAATTGAAAAGCACAAATTGAAAATGAAACACATGGAGGAGTTGCATCAAGAGCAAATCCGAATAATGAAAGCTGAATCATATTTTAGAATGCAACTTTTCCAGAAAGAACATGATAAAAAAATGTTGGAATAAAATTTTTTGATGAATTAGTGTAATTTAATGTTCTACCCACTACTTGAATAATACCAAATTACTTTTTTTACACTGCTAAAACAGCGAAATTTAAAATGGATAGGTATTGATTTTGTAAGTAAAAGTAAATACAAATTGACCAATTCACTTTGTTATAAATACAGTAATGAATGAATCAAATAAACATTTCCATTTTTAACAGTTATATACCTATAGGCCTGTAAAGTTATACTTCAAAGTCCATTAAAATAATCATCAATTAATATAAAACGTGCTTTATTATATATTCCTCCTCGCTGCCTTATGCGAACAGCATCGACATTGTTGCCAAAATTTATTGATGCTTCTCCTTCATAATTGATTTGTGGCTTGTGGCTCCGGGTCATGAAAACTACGTGATATATTGTGTAGTACTGCAGTTGCTACTGTTACAGCTTCTACACGCTCCATTTTAATACGCATTCCAAGTGCAAAAATGTGAAAACGTCTTTTCCACACTCCAAAGCATCGCTCTATCAGATTTCTAGTTCTAATCTGGGATTCATTGAACAACTGTTTTGCTGCGGTTTCTGGATTTCTCAACGGTTATGAGGAAAGGTCTTACAGCGTAACCACTGTCACCAAATATTGAACTATCACCAAATGGCCCATGTTCAAATGCTCGTCGTATTGCTAAGTTGTTAAAAAGTGTTGGATCGTGGACTGAGCCTGGCCAGCGACAGACCATATTCTGAATTTTTAAGTTGGAATTATAAATTACTTGGATATTTGAAGGAAAAAATGATTTGTGGTTTCTATAAACTGCAGCTACATTTCCACCTGGACGCTGATTCTCATCCAGTGAAAATGATCGTTTCTAGGAGAATATCCACCATCTTTCTACTGAAATTCTTGATTCCGCATTCTTAGCCGAACGAGTCTTATTCACTTCCTACAAGATAATAGTAGAAATCGGCCATTTTTATTCCACTGCTTTGAATCGAGAGAATTAATAATTTTATAATTATAATTTTAATAAGAGAATCGCATGCGCATTGCACAGTTAATTTTCACTTTATTGTGTGCATTTTGTGGTTAGTAGTCACAGTATAAATAATAAGTATATAAAGTTTTACGTATTTTTCGTATTGCCTTGCTCTTTTGGATATTTTAGTAGTTGTAGTTTTTTTATTCCTTTGAATATAAAAAATGGACGAACAGGAAGCGTTGCTAATTAATCAAATTTTTGGCGACCTAATAGAAGCTGAAGAAAATGTACCAGCGCCAGCAAGACAATTGTACCAAGCCGTCGATCCTTTTGATACGATGACTGATCAACAGGTTATTGGTTTATTCCGAGCAAACAAAGTTGTGACACGGGAAATTATTAATATGCTAACCCCTTATCTAGAACAGGGACAAACATGTTCAAGTTTGTAGATTCAAACAAAGGTATCTATATATTATTATTACTCACAGGTGTATAATTTTACTAATGCAGAACATTTACATAGGTTCTTGTTGCTCTAATCTTTTATGCCCATGGCAGTTACCAAAAGATTACCGGAAGAAACCTTTTTTCTGCCATTAGCCAGTCCAGTGTGAGTCGTTGTATTAATGAAGTTACAATGGCATTAAACAATAATAATATTGCAAACCAATGGATTCGTTTTCCACAAAATATAGAAGAACTACAAGATCTGAGAACTAGGTGGGTATAAATTTCATTATAATAATAAAATTTTGTGTTGTGATAGGAATTTTAAAAACTTAATGTTGATTTTAGGTTTTACAGACAGCATGGATTACCTGGTGTGATTGGCTGCATAGATTGTACGCATGTAGCGATTGTTGCTCCAAACGAAAATGAGCACATTTACGTTAATAGAAAAAACTACCATTCCTTGAATGTTCAGTTGGTATGAAATTAAAGATACATTAGATAATATTGGATTTTGAGTATTAAAATTTCTAGATTTGTTGAAAGTTGAAAATAATGAATATGGTTGAACGTTTTCCTGGAAGCACTCACGATGCATATATTTGGAGGCAGAGCAATATGTCCCAAATAATGGAAAGAATTTATAGAGATAATAACGAAATTTTTTTTTTTTATTGGGAGACTCTGGTACTATTTTGTCTTTTCAAATCTAATTCACTCTTGACTAAGAATGAATTTTATTTTTTAAGGATATCCACTAAGACCTTGGTTACTAACTCCACTCAGACTTACAGAACCTGGTACTCCTCAAGATAGATTCAATAATCACTTGGAAAGTATTAGGAGTATCATTGAAAGATGTAATGGGGTGCTTAAAAATAGGTGTAGGTGTTTACTAAAACATAGAGTGCTCCATTACACAATCTTTTCTTCAAATGTCTCAATTTAAAAACAAACTAAAATACAGGTGTTGGAATTGTCATGAATCTTTTTCCCAGTATCTGCATAACATGAGGTGTCAACACTTTGTGCGTTTGTTTAACTACAGACTGAGAGTACCTATATTCATTAATAATTATTTAGTCACAAGTGAAAATAGACAAGATTTACTTATTGTGATAATTTAAATGAAACATATTTATAAAATGCTTTAAGGCATTTGAGGTTACTAAAGTTGAATAAATTTACCTCTGATACTACTTCTACAGTTTCAGTAGCCTCTACACCATAAGTTTCTATAGCATCCTAAAACAGAATAAACTTCAAATGATTAAAAAAAATGGGTGGAATAGGCAATTCAGCCTGGAATGAAATACAATCACAAATGAAATGTTTGGTCTTACTCTTTATTTTATTAATTTATATAGAGAAACAACAAATGATGTGAATACAAAAAATATAATCTGAAGATTGTGTTTAATCAGGCAGATAAGTACATTTGAAAAAAATGGTATACCACCATTTGTAATTTAAATTTTCCAAATTTTATAGATATACATACATTGAAATGGAATATTAGATGTGCCTCTTCTATTTTCAATCCTTCCACTTGTATCGGATCCATTAACTCCAATATCTCTCTATCTGTTTTGGAAAGGACATATGCAGGTGCTCCCTCCCCTGTACCTAAAGCATGTTTTTTTTCTTCAGCAGCTTTGCTTTTTGCATGCTTTTCCATATCTTGCCAAGTCTAAAATAATTTATGCGATAACTTGAGTATTCAACATTTACCATGTCTACTGACCCTATGGGATTTTCACAAGTCCCATGTTAAAATAATATTTTATTCAAATGTGGGTCAAAGGATATGAAATTAGCATACCTATTAGTTCATTAGTATGAACTACATATGGGTCACTGGGCAGTAAATGTGGTAAAACTATGCTTAGTTATGACAGTATGAAAACCACAATATTGAGGGAGAAGAAAGGTGCAAAGGAACTTATGCAGACACCTCCTCAAGTATGAGAGTGTAGTTAAAAAAATTGCAAATAACTTACTAATTATTCGACAAAATCTCAAATACTTACTTTTCTCCATTGTCGCCACTCTTTTTGGGCTCCATTTGGTACAGTAATTGAAGTTTGTGTGACTTCTTGCCACATTGATTGAGCCTTTTTAAATGAAAATCACTATAATTCACTAGAATGTCTTTTTGCGTTAAATTAATAGACATTTTCCTCTCCATTTTTATACAGAAAATAGCACCAAATCTCAAAAACATAAAATAAAACCCATGAACAAAACAAACATTGACAGAACTACGAGAAAAAAGAATAAAAAACCACTTACAATGGAACTAATAATTTTAACATTACGACTACTAGTAGGTGTAAACAGACGTGTACACATGACAACAATGTTGGATTTATTCTCTCGGTCGAGAATATGTTTTTGAAGTGTCGAGAGGATAGGGAACACTTTCTACTCCCCGATAGAACGATCACTTCTATCAACTTCATTCCTCGGATGAGAATCAGCGTCCTGGAGACTGAACCTTAATATGAATTCAGTCTAATGAACCAATACACCCTGGAAATTTAGCAATATCAAAAAAATGCTGCCGTGTAGCTCTAATATCTTCATTTGTTTCTGGCATTTTGATGAAATCTCTAGCAAGACCAGCTATAGCTCTTGAAACCTCCAACACTGTGTACTGTAGGAATCATGCTTTATCCCCAGAAAAAATATAACAATTTTGTTCCGTGCTCAAGCCTACATTAAACCTGCCCTCTTGAAGGCTTTACCCTTGTTTATATATACGTTACGCTCTAGCTGTCCTATGATTCGATATCACTATACTAAGGAAGTGCTGCCCTCGTACTGAACATAGAAGTTTTATGAATGAACGAATAACACCAAGGGAAGAAAATGATCAACAATGTGGCCATACCACTAATATATCTATTGTTCTCATTTAAACTACATAATTGTATTGTGATGTGCTAAAAGGAAATGAAATCTTCAAAATTTTCAAGTGAAAATATTAGATATGCAAAAAGGAATTACATGGACAGAGGCGGCGAAAAAAACTAGAAATAAAAAGGAATGGCGAAAGTTTGTCCACGAATAAGCGACACACCCGACACCCGCAGCGGGTACAAACGGGTTTATGATTATATATATATATATATATGCAATTTGCAAATTGTAATGTACTTATATCAAAAAGAACGTCCTAAGTGAGTATATACTTTTAGAGGCTACAAATTATGAATGATTATCTTGTCACTTGTCAAAATCTGATATTTTGGTGGTTTCAACGAATAGCAATACATTTTTCTAGTTAATCATACGGTATTACACTGATAGCTCTGCTTCCTCATCGATAATACCTTGTTTACATTGAAACGTCAAAATTTTACTTTGAATTTGTCATTATGGGCAACTAAAATTGCTTCGAAGTTTATTGGAAAATGAACATAAACCGATTCAGTGCCATCACCCAAGAGATTATTGAACATTTAATACAAAGTTCCACTCCACAATTGATGAAAAAAGTAATCTTCCCAAATACAACTCGTTCTCCAAATTTTATCACATAATTTTTTATTTTCATCACTCAAACTTGTTTATTTGAGGCAATAGATATTTACGTAACTAGTTATGAAATATCCACTCATACTTTAATATACTATTAAAAAATACAGTAAAACGTAAATAGGATACAGAAAATATCGTGAAAAACTAGAAACACTCAGAGCTTGAAAAACAGGATCAAACAAAGTACGAGTATATGTTACAGTTTAGACATAATCCAACGAGTATTTTCAAAGTAATCTACTTTATTTACTGTTACCTGCAAATATACCTTATACCATGAGCATGCATATCACTATTCGGTGAATAATATCTTATATTCCTTTGACACGATGTGACTAAAACCAATATATAAAGGCATACATAGTTAATGAGGGCTCTAATACTTTATTCAATCTATTATCCATATCATTTACTCAATATAATGGTTATTTTCACTGCCACAATATTTATAAATTAATATTCGAATAATGATCTTCAGAATGAATTCACGATGTGGTGTACACTGATTGAACCAGTTTGTAAATACTTTCTGGATTTTTTTATTGATCAATCTTAATATTCTAGAGAGAACTCCTTTGCGTGTTTTATGTTTTGCATGATTTATGTATAACAAATAACTTCATTGCCTTGCTTATTACTTTAATTAAAATGTCTGATGGTTTTTTAAATGAAGTTGGGCTTTGTACATTATAACATTCGGAAAATAGGAAACTATCAGAACTCAATTTATTTTTTGTGGAATCAATGAATATTGAACAATCCGGACATTTAAATTTGTCCAAGCATTTTTTTGCTAGATAAGGTGAGAAATTTTCTTCATCAGAGTCAAAGGGAGGAAAAGTAGGTATTTCATAGGCAATGTCAGAAGATGATGCTTACTCATAACTACTGGTTTTTGGAGGCCTCATTAAACTCATCACACAATTTGCTTTAAAAGCTGCCTGAAAGGTTCTCACAGTGGGATTTCTAGATTGATCCACCCCTCTGTCGATAAATTGAAAATTGATTTTCTGAAATATCCTGGTTCAATCTACGTGTAAAAGGAAATGAGTAGCCTTTTTGTTTCTAATCTTCAAACAGCATTTTCACAGCTGTGATGGTTAATTGAATCCCGTCGAAACAAGGTGGCCTACTAAACGATCCATTTTTCTGAATCTTCTTCAGATTTTCCAATAGATGGAATGCATCGTCTATGTTAAGAGCTGTTTCTGATTGAAGCTGCTTAGTTTTAATAGCGGTTTTGATTGCCGCATACATACTATGGCTGAGAACTTGTACAGCTAATTTAACATTCATTTTTTGAAATGCATTTAGCTGCATATAAATGTCTGTTAATCTTGGTAGTGCTCTGCCAGTTTCATTTCTTGCATCAAGTTCATATGCCTTCGTTACATCACTGAAAGCTATCATTCCATTTGGACCAACAAAATTTCCTTCAAGCAGATTATTTCTCACACCTTTGAAGAGATTGGGTGCATCAAATATTGTATAGTATTTTATGTTATCTACATGAAAATAAGGTTCTTCTTTACTAGCCCCCAATTCTTTGAAAAGTTTTTGATTGCTACTTCTCTGATCGCATATGACTGCCAATGGTTTCATACCATCTTGTTCAAGCTCTCTCAAGTTATTCAATAACATTTGTTTTAATTGGAAAACTGTCACCCCAGAATTGGAGAAATAGAAAGAGATTGGAATTTTCCAGGTAGAATAAATTTCTCTTACCATCATGACCAATGCTTGCTTAGCTATTACTTCTCTCCTTCCGAGCTCTCCTAAATCTTCATAACCTTCGATTAAGTTTCTGAATATCTTCTGTAAGTTCCTTGTGGCATTATTTATTATTTTTTCTCTTATTTTTTGGAAATCAAACCACAATATTTTTTTTTCGACGTTTCGGTAGCGTTCCAGCTACCTTTGTCAAGATTAACTAATATAGATAAAATAATTTTTGGTCCCTATCTGACACAACGAAAAAAATATGACAACTAGACAATCAATAATATTTTGAAGTTTAAGACTACAAAACTTTGTTGTCAAATTTTATTGAGGTCCATTCATAGTAGATCACATCTCTGGTAAAATGTGAAATAAAATATTTTATTTTATGACATTCCAAAGATATGATAGTCTACTAGAAATGGAATCCAGTGAAGTGTACGTTCCAGGAACGGTTTTTAATGGGATAGCGCTTTTTTTTCGCTTATTTTGGAAATGTTGTTGATAAAACGCGTTTGCTGTTACTTTTTTGAGTATGATTATTTTTGTTTTCAAAATATGCGCAAGGAAACATCCTTAATCATATTGAATTGCGCGTGTAAATGGGTCGGTAAATTTGATCGCCGATATATATGAGGAGAGAGAGTGGGCTAGATTAAATTAACATTTGTCAATAAAGAACTAATTAAGAGAAAACGTGGTAGTTGAAACAAAACTTTGTATTGTAATATAATTATAAGACAACCTTGTGAATAATAGCTTTGAATGTTGTTTCTTTATTATTTACAGGTGAGACTAATAATAATTAGATTTTGTACATACTGTATTCATAATAATTACTTAATTATTTACAGAAAAAATTCTTGTACTATTCATAACCTTGAGGTGAACCCTACCATTTATAATAAATAGAAAGACATTATATATGTATGACACAGTTTGGTTATTTTGTGTATCGATTAACAACTATTTCAATGATAAATCACAAGAAAACCTGGATAAAAACTTATGATGCTATCCTGATAACGCAGGTAATTGATTATTGGAAATTTCTCTTTTTAACATTGGTAACCAAATTTGACTACATTCGACTGAAATTAACTACACATTCATCTGCATTTAGTTGTATTAAAGCACTTTCTTTGATTTTTCGTCTTTTATTATTGGGCTCTTTCAATATTATTTTTGTCGAATCCCATTGAATTTTATGCCCTTCTTCCCAAGCATGTTTACAAATACCTGACTTAAAGAACTCCCTACCTTTTATATATTTTTTATGTTCACTTATTCGGACTTTCAATAGTCTAGATGTTTCACCTAAATAGAATTTCTGAATCTTGGGAATTCAATGCACTGTTTTATTGCCATTCCATCCAATAGAAGGACACATTCCTGATCCATACTTTTCATTAAGCAGCCTTAATTTTCAAGAAATTCAGTATATTCTTGTTAACTACTGGTTGAAAATGGCAACTCTCCAGCCATAAGGATATTAAACTACTTATTGAGGGGAGTATGACACCCATTCGTCGTGAAAACTTGTATGTTCTTGGTGATTTGTAATATAATGACAAACTGACAAATTTTTCATTTTTACATGCATATTGTTTGTGTCACCAGAGTTTAATAGGCTTACTTGTGGAGTCAAGTACCGTTCTTCTTCGGAAGTTGTAGGAAAACAATCGTCTGAAACAATTTTGCTCCTCTGCCTCGAAGTTGATGGAATAGATGAGTAACCAATTGGAACTGCATCTCGTGTTAAATTTTTCGAGAGAAAATTTTCCCTTGAGAAGGGTTCACCACAAATGAATTTGCGACGAAGGCTTTTAGGACTCAAAGAGAGTGAGTTGCTGTTACCTGAAATAGAGACAAAAACTTCAATCAATGTGAAGATTTTATAATAGTAATATTATATTATAACCAGTAATCACATGGAGGATACCTATTATAGTTTATCTTAGGTCTACTTGATAGCAAAGTTGGGTTGATTTAATCAGATGATTTAAATCAGCTGATTTTTTTGTGTGGAAATCATGATTAAAATGAAACTTATAATAGCTTTGATATAAAGCGATATGACAACTCAATGTAAATATTCTTAAGAAACTTGATTTTTATTGAAATAATAAAATATTGATTTGTTGAAAAAAATCATGATTTTCATTTCAATTGAGTGATTTCACCGTTTTAAACTTTAAACTAAGGCCCGGTTGTACAATCTGCGTTCATTCCGAGTTCACGGTTTGATCACGCTGATCTGTGGTTCAACGAAACAGTTCAGTTGTACCATTTCAGTTTTAAATGGTGAACGCGGTTCATCCAAATTTGACCGTTCAAAGAAAGTTCAACAGTATTTTTATGTCTACCCAGTGGTTTTAACCTCATTTTCTTGTTTTGTCGATTTTCTATTATAATGATCATGGATGATTTTTATGATGATATTACTGATGATGAGGACTTTTTGGAAATGGTGGAAATTATTGCACATCCTCGAGCTCACAGAGAGATCATTTCACCATCTGGAATGATAAGGAATGTAAGAACAGGTTTAGGCTAGAAAAACAAGTTGTTAGATTCATTATACAGTGTGTCTACTTAAGTTGGAACCATATGGAAAACTTTTTAATTAGTGGTTTTATGAAAAAAGTTATTCCTGATAGAAAGTTCTGCATGGTCCAAAAGTTGAAATGCAACCATCAGATATCAATTTTTCCAAGCAGTATACGAAGTTTGTCAAAAAATTTGAATTTTATTTTTAACAATTCAGAAAAATGTTATGGAGTAAAGTTGTTTCGAATTAAAAGTCATACTCAAATATGCAATAACAACCATTTATTATGAAAATTCAGGTTTTGTCATTATTTACCAATAATTCCATATTAATTATTCTGGCTGGATACAATTCATCTCTCTTATCTCTTATCTCTATTTACTACTGTTTTTGAACCATCTAGCAATTCACATACGTAATGAATACATAATTATTTATTATAGAAATTTAAAAATCCATACAAAGAATATTTATTAAAAAGATACAAACTAATGAATTTTAATCCAATTTCCTACAACTTCGACATATCTACCTTCTTTTTCTAAACATTCAATTATTCTTATGAAATCAAACAATTTTATTTTGTTAAATCTACATTGTATTTAAAATTCGTTTGAAAAAGCTACTGTGTTAGCGAAACGCGTCACTTTATGTTGAAATACAATGTAGATTTAACAAAATAAAATTGTTTGATTTCATAACTTACTATGGATCTACATCAAGTAAAAGCCTCATCTATTCAATATTTAATTATTCTTTTGTCAAACTCTTGTATCACTTTCCGTATCATATTTGGAGTAATTTTTTAGAATTCTTCAGAAATAATCCTCTCCAAATGGTCTACATCATCAAATGGTCCTCGCTGATAAACCTGCTTTTTCAAGTAACTCCATAAAAAAAGTCAAGGGGAGTCAAATCAGCAGACCCAGGAGACCAAAAAAGATCTGAATACCTGTGAATCACCTTCCCATTAAACATATTTTCCAGGAGTACTCTAACGTTTAATGTACTATGGTTATAAGCACCGTCTTGTTGGAACCAAATTGTCATACGTTTTTGTAACGGAAGGTCGTGCAAAAAATCACTTAGGTACTTGATTTTCTAATAATTGTAATTAATGTGCGGCATTTAAGGAATGTCGAAAAAAAAAGGTCCAACTAGTTTATTTTTGTACACACCACACCATGCGTTAGTTTTAAAAGAATATTGGTTACGAGTTTTTATTACAAAATTTGGATTATTGTTAGACCACCAGCGACAATTTTGTGATGAGACGGTTCCGTTTGATAAAAATGTTGCCTCATCGGAAAATATTATATTTCTTGTAAAAAATGGGTCTTCAACCAACTTTCCTTGGATCAGAGCGCAGAATTCAAAACGAATATCGTAATCCCTTGGTAGTAATGTGTGTACAAATTGCGGTTTGTATGCATGATATTTTTTTTTCTCAAAATATTTGCCACTGTATCTTCACTTACTGAAGTAGTTTGGATTGCAGAGGATCTTTTTCTTGATGACATTTTTGGGTCTTCTACAACAGAAAGCATCACTTCAAATTCAGTGTCGTCATTCGCAACCCATTTTCGGCGTTTATTCTCAAATTTCTTTTCTATGCATAATGTTTCTATGCGGATGTCTATTATTGAAAATATTTACGGCATCTCTATGTGTTTTGTAATTGTCTCCAACAATTAACTCAAGTTCTATTTAGCAAATTTGCCAATTTTATTGTGATATTATAAACAACAACTCACTCTGACATTAACTGTCACATGTCAGGGCACCCTAGATTGCGTTAAATTGTATCCAGCCAGAATAATTATATGGAATTATTGGTAAATAATCACAAAACCTGAATTTTCATAATAAATGGCTGTAATTGCATATTTGGTTATAAATTTTAATTCAAAACCACTTTACTTTATAACATTTTTCTGAATTGTAAACAATAAAGATAGTTTACTCCTGAACAAAATTGAAATTTTCTGACAAACCTCGTATACCGCTTAAAAAAAATTGATATCTGATGGTTGCATTTCAAATATTTCATCTGAT
>CAJUYG010005537.1:0-13717 GCA_910591675.1 Galerucella calmariensis
TAGTAGACACGAATAGTTTAAAATGAACGAAATTAATTGATTCAATATCAGTTACGGTGATAATACAAATGAGATATAGATAAAATAATCGACTCACCTAGATGTTATAGGGTTTAAGTCAAACACTTCAGCAAGAATAACTGTAGCCGGTTTGGTTATGGAACGGCACCTGCTAAT
Source organism: Galerucella calmariensis (assembly GCA_910591675.1). NCBI lineage: Eukaryota > Metazoa > Arthropoda > Insecta > Coleoptera > Chrysomelidae > Galerucella > Galerucella calmariensis. The sequence goes on from CAJUYG010005537.1 coordinate 178, forward strand.
CAACAATGGCTTCCCTCAATTAAATCCCGCATGCGGTCATTTTTACTCGACACCAAAATCCAAAATATCAACAACTGAGGTAAGATAGAATGGTCAAGTTAAAAATCAAATGGTTTTTCTTCAAAATCCAATTAAGATGGCCCAAATACAGCCAGATATGAAAGGAAAACCGTAGAGGTTTTGCACACTTGTTAATATCACCCAGACCCTGAAATTCTCACAACCAGAACAAGACTACTTCCCAAGCTGGATATCAAGAATGACACGGAATTGAAGTCAACCAAGAATATTCGCAAGTCTATGTTCCACACTAAGAATCGCGTTCGTCCGTGTTGATAGCTAGCCTCATCTACACAGAAATGTAAACCAAACAATAATAATAATCGACAACACACAATAATCGAGGCTAAAAACTAAAGCAAAATCTAATAATGAAAATACCTTACTCAATCTCCAGTGATCAACAAAAATGCCATAGCCATTAACAATTGAATCTCATCACAATGAGGTATGCAACACTATTTACAACGAATGATATATTTAAGTTACAACAAAATACGGTACGCAACACTATTTACAAGTACTTGAGAAATATAAGATTATCAGAGATATAATTATAATGGAAGTGTGGAAGGAAAAAAAAGCACGTTACAATACGCTATAATGATTTATGTTGTGTTTTCTCATCAAATTTTGAAATTTGCTGTTGTAAACTTCCTTTCCCTGACCAGATTGCAGATTTTTTGGTATTCGTCTAGTGTGAGCGACAATGTCCGAGAATGCTCGAGTAATCTCCTCTCCGGTCTTCGTCTTTAGTGGGCGTGTCCACACAAACTTAGAAAAACAATCAATGACGACCAGTATCATTTAATGATTCCTATTTTGTGATGCAAAATTCCTCATCTCTGCAAGATCCATTTGCCAAAGATCGTCAAGGCCCTTAATAATAGTGCGTCTCCGAGAAAATTTTTTCCGTATCGGTTTGTGGAGTTCGTTTACAAGCTAAATTTTTTCTTTAGAATACATATTATGACGTACTACCAGACGTACTACCAGACTTCAGTTCCAGACTGTTAATGCGGTTAACGGTATTCGTATTCATAACCTTAATATTGTCTACAATGCCCGAAACGTTAGTTTTCATATCAGAGACGGATCTGATATTTTCTGTAACTTCTTTTTGTAACTCACGTATGCCTTTAACACACATGTTAATGGAAGCAGTGATTTCTTTTCGAATAAATATTTTGGCTGCAACAATTGAATCGTCAACGTATTTCTTCGTAGCCATATCCCTAGCTGCTACAGGGGGATTCCGAATGAATTGGTTGATGGTTTGAAGTTGTTGATTGCTTCAAAAGAGACAGGTAATACGTCACACGACAACGAAATAGTAGCAATTATCAATGAACTCAAGAAGGCTGATATAATAAAATAATACAAGTTGAAACTTGTTCATTTCAATTATGCCAGTCGATAAATTCGGACATAGACATCAAACGCCCTATGCGCGTTTACCAGCGAAAATCACGTTTCCTCATACACCGGACGGTAATATTGATATTGAAAATGTGGAAATTTGTAATGTTAACAAATAGTGATGCTGCAACAAAAAAATATGTTGATGTGCAGTTGAATGACCTACGTGCTATCAACTCGCCATTAATTCAAACGCATGGTGTGGTGCTGCAGCAACAAGACCGTGATATAAAGGATTCAGCTGTAGGATTGAACGAATTAAAAAATGAGCTTTATAAGACGAAAATCCCCATATAACAGGCGCACCTTACAAAATAAAACTAACGAAATTGATACATTTATTTCGCGAAATCCCCCTGTAGCAGCTAGGGATATGGCTAAGAAGAAATACGTTGACGATTCAATTGTTGCAGCCAAAATATTTATTCGAAAAGAATTCACTGCTTCTATTAACATGTGTGTTGAAGGCATACGTGAGTTACAAAAAGAAATTACAGTAAATATCAGATTCGTCTCTGATATGAAAACTAACGTTTCGGGCATTGTAGACAATATTAAGGTTATGAATACGAATATCGTTAACCGCATTAACAGTCTGGAGCTAAAGTTAGCTGGTAGTACGTCATAATATGTATTCTAAAGAAAAAATTCAGCTTGTAAACGAACTCCACAAACCGATACGGAAAAAATTCCCTCGGAGACGCACTATTATTAAGGGCCTTGACGATCTTTGGCAAATGGATCTTGCGGAGATGAGGAGTTTTGCATCACAAAAAAGGAATCATAAAATGATACTGGTCGTCATTGATTGTTTTTCTAAGTTTGTGTGGACACGCCCACTAAATTCATTTATTTATTTATTCTTAATACAGTATCCAACGGGACACGCCCAATTCCAGGATAAGGTGACAAACACAAATATGTTCTACATAACAAAATCCATGATAGAGAAAAGAATTGTTTGAACAAACCATATTAACATGCATGCATAGGACATAATGAACACACACTGAAAAAAATACTCTTAGAACAAGAAAAAAAAGTGTGTGTTCAGCATGCCTATTTCAGCTTCGAAATGGATATACAAAATTACAAACTCACAATGTTATAACCCCACCATGAGAATTAGATTTAAGTAGTTAAAATGCACGTTTAATTGTGGACAATAATTGACAGTTTAAAATATCTATTTTTGTTTCGATATTTGAATAATTATAAATCATCTTATATAAAGGAGACGACTTATATACGTTTGTCCTGTAATTGTTCTGATAAAATAACTGGTTTTGACGAGAGTTGATCCTAGGAACACGAAGATATAATAAATTATTAATATAAATGCAGTCAACCTTATAATTAATAATTTTAAACAAAAATATTACAGAATGCATTACTCGTCTTTTAATTAGGCTCTGTGCGTGGAAGCGGTCATAAAAGTATTCCTGATCGATACCTATTGCTGGATAAACACCATCTATCATGAAGCAGGCTGATTTAAAAAATCGTCTTTGGATACGTTCCAGTAACGTTATGTGATTATTATATATAGGACTCCGAATTTTACATTTCAATATTCAAGTTTGGATCTTACAAATGTCGAAAATAACAAGAAAATAGTAGAAAAACTTTCAAACAGTTTCATGTTTCTAATTACAAAACCAAGCATTTTGTATGAGGCTGCAGAGAGTTTTTCAAAATGTGCGACAAAAGTCAGTTTGGAGTCAAAGTAAACACCAAGATCCCTTATTAAATTTGGGCGGGCTAACACGGTATTATGCAGTTGATAATCAAATCTTTTGAGGTGTCTGTTCTATGGAAAAACATGATGTTGCATTTACTGGCATTTAAGGGTAGTTCGTTTTCTATGCACCATTTGTGTAATAGGTTTATATTATTTTGAAGTATAATACAATTTTGTAAACTGTCAATGACAAAAATAAATTTGAAATCGTCCGCAAATATTAGACCCGTTGCTTCAATTTCATCGATAATATCATTAATAAAAAGTATAAAGAGGAGTGGTTCCAAGACAGAGCCCTGAGAAACACCAGATGTTTGAATGAATACTACAGACTAATGACCAAGGCATTGAACAAACTGGAGGCGGTTGGAAAGGTACGACTTAATTAGATTTATTAATGAGAGGTGAAGACCAATACTGTCTAATTTGCGAATTGGAAGTTTGTGATTAATCCTATCCAAAGCTTTAGAAAAGTCAGTGTAGACGACGTCTATCTGTTTTCTTCTATCTAAAGCCCCAGAAATCATTTGTGTCTTACAGAACAAGTTGGTTATTGTGGACCGTCCTACAACAAAACCGTGTTGATTTGGTATAATAATATTACATAACTGAAAGGCTAGACGATTGTGGATAACTGTTTCAAATACTTTAGAAAAATTATTCAAAATAGTTATAGGACGGTAGTTGGAAATATCACTTTTATTCCCATTTTTAAATATAGTATATGAAGATTTCCAGCAGTCTAGAAAATGACTGGTTTTCAAAATGATGTTAAAAATAACCGTTAATGGTTTAGATAAAACTTGAGCACAATCTCTAATTATAAAGGCGGGAATATTATCAGTACCAGCTGTTGGTTTGGGCTTCAGTTTTTTTAATGCAACAAGTACCTCTTCCTCAGTGATGTAAGATATATTGATTGTAGTATTGTTAGTTAGTTTGTTAACAAAGTTTGTGTCATTAGGTATCGTATAGTTGTTTGAGAAAAATTCAGCAAATCCATTAACTATGTCTTCAGCTTTATTTAGTGATCTGTCATCAAATGCCATCGTGCTAGGTATTGAGGAGGTACTATTTTTTTGTGAGCTAATAAAAGACCAAAATGATTTTGATTCGTTTTTAATATTTTGTTCGGTAACTTTTACAAAATTATCATAGGCAATTTTAACTTTCAATTTAAGATCGCTTCTACATTTGGAAAAGTTAATGTAGTCAGTATTGTTTTTACTGGATTTATACTGCTCCCATAATTTATATTTCTTTACTGTGGTCTTAATGATGTCAGAATTATACCATTGAGCGTTTGCAGTGTTTTTTCTTCGGGACGTGTATTTTAAAAATGTCATTCAATTGCTGGTATAAATAGCTTATAGCATTGTCTACGTTATCGAATGAATTGATATTAGTTAAGTCCGTTTCTAACATGCATCGATATAGGCATGGAAAGTTAGCTTTTTTAAAGTTGAATCCGGTTGTTCATGTGGGAGATAAGTAGTTTTGCGGTTCGAAGGGTAGATATATCGTTAGTGCTGGGTGATGAAAATTGGTTGTTAATAACACATCTGTTGCTTTTTCTACGTTGCAAGGAGAAACATTTGATAGAACTAAGTCAAGATGCCGGCCAGTATCATTGCGTACAGCGTTAAATTGGTCAAGAGCATGAAAATTTTGAAAATTTATAAAAGTTTCAAGCTTTTTTTTACGAAGACCGGAGAGGAGATTACTCGGGCATTCTCGGACATTCTCGCTCACACTAGACGAATACCAAAAAATCTGCAATCTGATCAGGGAAAGGAATTTTACAACAGCAAATTCCAAAATTTGATGAGAAAACACAACATAAATCATTATAGCGTATTCAGTACAAAGCTTCTATGGCAGAGGGTGTTATAAGTACGCTAAAATCGAAACTCTACAAGTATTTAAGTTTAAATGGCACCTACAAATGGATTGATATTATGCCTGAAATTCCTCAAAACTATAACAATACAAAACATTCCCCAACAAAATATAGGCCTTCTCAAGTCAACAAATCCAACGAAATATATATTTTGAATAACACCTATAGTCATTTAAAGATAGCCGGTCCACGAAAATCGCACTACAGAACTATTCAAAATCACCTAAGTTAAAATTACCAATCCTGCTACGTATTTACTTGAAGACATGCAAGGGACACCAATCAGCGGCTGCTTCTATGACGAAGAACTACAGAAAACATCGAATCCGGACGTTGACTTGGTGGAAAAAGTTCTTAGACGTAAAGGCAAGAAACTACTCGTGAAATGGTTAGGCCTAGACAAAAAACATGACAGCTGGATTAATGGAGTTGATGTTTCATGACGAAAGAGGCCACACACGCTATAAATTGGAGTCGTTTCAGATCTCAAACTCAGTAAGCAACATGAGTTATCAAGGCGTCAGTAGTGGTGGTGACGATAGTAGTAGTAGTAGTGATAATAACTATACTGCAGAGCTGGATAGAATTTTGAAAAACTATGAGCTCGCTGCAAAGTCTGAAAATGTGTACCTGCTTTCAACACAATATTCAATTTCCGGTTATGGAGTAAAATGTGGAATTAATCCGGCAAGATCATTTACGCCTGCTGTTATTCTATCTCAGCAGCTCAAGTTCAGCAAAATATCTTCCAGCACTTACGAATGGCAGAAATTTATTTCAATAATGACGCAACAGATGACCGGAGACGAGTTCAAACCTGATTCGATTCCATGTGTAAAGTAATTTTTCTGAGGAAACATGGCGTCGAGTATTACTTGGATGAAGAAGAAGTATCCCAAATTTTAAAATTAAATAATTTAATTATACAACGTAGGTATGTCTGCTTCGGAAAATTTGAATTTTTGTCAATATTATTATGATGTTTCGGATTTCTGTAAAACTATCACCTCTGAAAGTCCTTCACAAATTTCATATGCATTTTGTTCAATAACTCCAAACGATCTGTTGAAAAACACTCTTAGGGAATATGACGTATACTTTAATAAACTCAAAGTTATCAATGATTTAAATAAATAGTTGTATATTGGTGTTTTCTTGAAATAGAAACTCATCAAAATTTTCAAGAATTGGCGATTATTTTTTAAACAGCAAATATAATCGACTTGTCAAGTCACATGTTACGTTAAATTATATAATACATTTATACAGGGTGGGGCAATCTTCTGACATCGGAGGATTACATTGTTGTGGTGAGAGATAGAACTTTATAGTTTTTTGTGAGCTAATACAGTTACTGAGGGCACATTTTGAAAATACTTTCGATTCTACAGGGTGTTTGAAAACCACGTAGCAGCACACACTTACATTTTTTTAAATGGAACGTACTTTATTTTGTTTAAAAATCGAAAAGATCTCACCGAGAGCGTTACAAAAATATAGCACTCTCATATATTATATGGGTGTTTTACAAAGATATGACCAATTATTAGCAAAAAAGACCTCCTCTTTAACACTCTGCAAAACAGTGAATTAAATCAAATTAACAGGTCTTTGTGTTCAGATGTCATACACACACAATTGGCTGTGCTCAGTATTAATTGCTTTTTTCATCGGTGGCTTCTTTATTACAGGGTGAAACAAAACGCAAATCAAGCAATATCTCTATATTTTTAAATGAATCACCCTATAAGTCTTTTTACAATTTGTTAGTACAATTGATAAACTTTCAAACGATGTAGTAAACTTAGGGCATTAGTTAATGGAAAATCGTAGATATTTTATGATAATGGTCAAAAACAAGTATTTTACGCACACAAATAAAATGGTATTGAATTTTTACATGCAACCTCTTGTAAATTTTAACATTTCTAAGGCATATATTTTAATCGTAATTTTGGATGCATCTACAATATCTAATCAATGAAATAAAATGTTCGCTAATACCGTAGGTACATGGAATTACCAAAAATTCCATATTTATTCATGTTTCACTTTCAAGAATTGTTATTATAGGCTTGTTTGAGAATGGGCGAAACATAATTAAGCCATATTTTTGATTATATCAAGTGGGCTACTATCAAAATAGTATCTACTAATAAATGTCAAAGAAATATTGCTGTATTCTTCGTTTGTGTTTAGGAAGTTGATTCAAACACAATATTTAACTTGTGGTTCCAACAAGATGGAGCATCTGTATATCAGAAATTTCACTGACAGGTGGATAGGACGTGGTGGACCAATTTCGTGGCCTCCTTGATCTCCAGATCTCACACCGATAGATTTCTTTTCATGGGGATACATCAAGCAACTTGTGTATCAAACGTAACGCATTTTCCACAATAACTCCAGCTATGTTGGGAAGAGTAAGATCCTCGTTTTTGAAAAGAATTGTATGGAAGTAAATGATCGCCATTTTGAACACTTAGCATAAACAACTATATTTTTTATAGAATGTCAATGTTCATTTATGTAAACGTGAGTGTTCTTATAATGTTGGTTTTCATAATTGTTAGTTTTTCAAAAATAGAAAAAGTTGGAAAATGAATTACAAGCTTGCATTTTACATAACTAAGATATACTGTTTGTGGTGACTTGAGTAGTTATTTCGTAAAGACTACAAACTGCTTTTATATTTATTAGTACCTACTATAATGACATTAGCCTACTTACAGTAAACAAAAATATTTCTTCCTACATAATTCCTTCTTTCCTTCCTCTAATGGTAAGAGTAGAAGTCAAGGATTATTTAGATGCATCCAAAATTATGATTAGAATTTATGCCTTAGAAATGTTAAAATTCACAAGATGTTGCATATAAAAATTTAATACCATTTAATTTGTGTATGTAAAATACTTGTTTTTGACCATTATCATGAAATATCTACGATTTTCCATTAACTTATGCCCTAAGTTTACTACATCGTTTGAAAGTTTATTAATTGTACTAACAAATTGTAAAAATATTTATATGGTGATTCATTTGAAAATTTTGAGATATTGCTTGATTTGCGTTTTGTTTCACCCTGTATTAAAGAAGCCACAGATGGAAAAAGTAATTAGTACTGAGCACAAATAATGATGTGTGTATAACATTTGAACACAAAGACCTGTTGATTTATTTTAATTTACTGTTCTGCAGAGTGTTAAAGAGGAGGTCTTTTTTGCTAATAATTGGTCATATCTTTGTGAAACACCCTTATAATATATTAGAGTGCTATATTTTTGTAAAGCTCTCGGTGAGATCTTTTCGATTCTTAAACAAAATATAGTACGTTCCATTGAAAATGTAAGTTTGTGCTGCTACGCGGTTTTGGAACACCCTGTAGAATCGAAAGTATTTTCAAAATGTGCTCTCAGTAACTGTATCAACTCACACAGAACTATGAAGTTCTATCTATCACCACAACGATGTAATCCTCCGATGTGAGAAGATTGCTTCACCCTGTAGATGTTGAACGACATAAACACCATTCTTATTCGGATCATGATTATGATTGGTTGCAATGGTTGCATTCTGTTGATATTACTCTGTGTCACCCGTCAAGCTTTGACGCTCAATGAATCTGAAGTCATAAATTATTTAAAGATATATGGTTACATAAACACTACTGATGGCAGCACCACCGATTTTAAAAGTACCTTAGGAGCTTTTCAAGAACGGTATAATATTCCAGAAAGTGGTGATTTGAATGATGCTACATTACGTTTGCTATCCCAACCTCGATGTGCTCAAGCTGAAAACAATTATGAAATTTATTCTAAATGGAACAATACCAACCTATATTGGGATTTCCCTTGAGTTAATTCCACACTGACACAGTTAACAAAAAAAGCTTTCAGTATGTGGGAACAAGTTTTCAATTTTCAATTCACACAAATTATCTCTCCGATACAACATAGACCTGACATTACCATATCCTTTGGACGAAAAGGACATTGGAATCGAGTTGACTGTGGTGGAAATTATGCTTGTCAATTTCCATTTGATGGACAGGGACATGTACTTGCACATGCATTTTCCCCACAGGTAATGATAAATGCATTGAGCTTCATATTGATAGTGACGAAAATTGGGATTTTAGCGAACCAAACACTCCATCAGATGGAAAAACTAACTTTCTGATGGTATTAGTTCATGAAATTGGTCACAATTTGGGTTTAGGACACAGTGATGTTCAAGATGCGATAATGTATCCTTGGTATCATGAAAACATGTAGACCATCAATGAAGATGATATTGTGGGTAGAAGTGCTCTCTATGGGCCTAAAATTTTTAAGACATCGACCAAACCTTTGATAACAACAACCAGAACCACTACTCCCACACATCATAAGAACCATTCTAGTACCCCAATAAAACTTTTGCGATATAACAATACCAAGCTTCATGTTTCTGGCAACTGCTTCATTGTTTCCAAACTTCCGACTATATGTTGGACACCAAAATTTTTTATGGAAATTTGATTTAAATGATATGCGATTCCCGTCAAGTCCTGATGATCTTCATGATTACCTTCCTGCACAACTTAAGTCTTCATCTATATCGCATATTTTTCAAAATTCTGAGTGTTCCCTTTTGGTAATCGACAACACCACTAAAGACTTTCTTACATCATCTTTCCCAGATTCACGCATAACAAGAAATAATATTAATTTTAAATTCAAAGAAATCAATGCAGTTTTTCAAGACCATCATGGTAGAAATTTCGTTTTTTACGATACCTATAATTATATCGAATTTACCATGTTTCCTTTCCTATTAAAGACGCGTGGACGAGTTGCTGATCAATTTCCAGGCCTACCACTGGGTATAACAAGTGCCTTCAAGTTCATTGATGGATATATATATTTCTTGAAAGGAGACACATATTATAAATTCAGCAAATATTATAAGAAGGTAATGAAAGTTGGAAAATTTAATTGGAACCGGTTTGGAATACCGTGTCCCAATAAAGGATTAAAAGAACAGCTGAAGAATTTACATAGCAAAATTATATCTTTTTATAAATAAATCAATATGTTTCCTTAGGTAACTGATCCAATTAAATTCTTATTTCTCCCAATCTTATGACATGAGTCATAGCACTTTGACAACAACAAATTCTCAGATATCCTAATTCAGAAGAAGCTCGTATTCTCTCTTCTATTTGATTGCTAGTAATATTGAGCTTTAGAGGCATGTTCGCTTGCTTATTGCTTGATGTAGAGTACGCAAAAAACATTTTCAGAAAACTTTACAACAAACCAATTAACAAATTTCCTTCAGGTAATCCTGTACCAAAACTTCCCATATTCCTGGCGTGACCTTGTGATAGTTCTGGACCCGCCACAGAACAAGAAGAGTTTATAAACCTTTGTTAAACCTATCCTTCCCGAAGAGCATGGGTCAATCCTAGACGCACGTAACAGTGCACTCTTCGTGAAATTACATTTTAGAAAAAACCTGGCCGGATGCTGTAAAGCAAGAGGCCAAGAATCAGAGGAAGAAGAAGAAGAGAGAAGGTAATGGAAGCTGGAAAATTTAATTGGAACCGGTTTGGAATACCGTGTCCCAATGAAGGATTAAAAGAACAGCTAAAGAATTTACTTAGCAAAATTATATCTTTTTATGAATAAATTTCTCCCAATCTCATGACATGAGTCATAGCACTTTGAGTCTTCACATGAATGAAGGAAAAAGAAATAAAAAATGAATTATATGATATATATATTTATAATAAACAATAACTATAAAACTTACACATCTAAGAAGTCTAAATCACAAAATTTGATTGAACCAACAAAAGATTGAATTATAGGAATGAAAGAAAACAAAAGAATGAATTAAAAATAATAAAATCCATCAAAATGGTCAATATCGCTATCACTATCATATGTTCCCCTAAATCTGTGAGCTCTAGGATAATTATGAAGTACAGCAATACAAGACCGCTCTAATCACCTTGAATATTGTAACAGTATGATTGACACAACGGCCATGGCCATGGCCGTGCCGCCGTTTTTTTCTTCCAATTCTGTAATTACATCCGGGACGGCACTGGCAAGACTTCGATTTTATTATCCAATTGTTCTATGTAATTACCATCTGTATACCACTGACCGCTGGAATCACCTTGAATATTGTATCAGTGTGATTGTCACAACGGCCATGACCGTGCCGCCGTTTTTCCTTCCAATTCTGTAATTACATCCGGTACGGCACTGGCGAGACTTCGATTTTACACCACACTGATAAGCCCGAGCTGATAAGAGCTTATAAGCGGCTGTCTCGTTGCCAGCGGGCTGTCTCGCTGAAGTGCTGCTATTTAGGAAATTCACAATTTTGCTATGTGTGTCGTAGTTGGATAGTAATATAGGTATTCGAACATTTTCAGGAGATGTGGACCGAAGTAAATGAAGTTTAAGTCATTGTCAGTGCTACTGATTTTTCAGACTTAACAATTATGGCTTCAAGTGTCGATCAGCAGCAGGAAAACTCTGATACACCCTGTGAGACGTGCCCTTTGGTTTGTCGCGTTTGTATAAGAATGTTTGCAAATTTACAGCACGCCCTGTGAAGCTCTTCGTCACTGGTTTTCTGATATTGTATTACCTTCATAATTATTTTAAATGTTTAAGGAGAGGATTTGTAGGACACTTTGTATGTTCATCGACTTTGCGATTTAAATTTGTTTGATGGGTCACATGTCGATATTCGTTAAGGTCCTTTTGACAATTTGTGACATACCCCGTATATATCTCAAACTGTAGATGTGTAACGCAATTAAAAACACAATGCTGATAAAAGTTATTTCTTTATATGAATAGAAGTTTGAAATAAAATTATGAAAATTGTTTTTACTCATTTCTTCATCATAGTACGCTCTCATGTGTTAAGGTCCTCTTGACATCTTGTGACATAATTTGCGACATACCCCGTACTGTAGCTATGTGTAATAGAGACCAATTAGGAATCGATTTTCCTGGTAGATGAGGAGTTCCCAATTTTTTTCGTCTTCGTCCGTACTATCTGATAAAATAACTTCAGCGTTATACGGATAGTTATATTTACTTCTTATACAAAAATTCTTATTATAAGTACAACGAATACACCAATAGAGTAGCAGAAGCAGGTCCATTTAGTTGGTATAACGTACCCTGGAAATGGTCCACTGAACCAATAAAATGAAAATTGTGATTAAAAAATATCTCTGTCTTTTTACTCTACACCCAATTTTTTTAAAGAATGTTTCATAAGGTTTTTTCTTCAACGATATGTCACTTGTTATTACAGTACTGGACGTTAATGACTTTTCAACGATACGTCAGTTGAATAACGATAATTTTGCAACACTCTGTATATGTTCAAAGATAACCGACCAGAATTTTGCAACACTCTGTATATGTCGAAAGAATGTAGACAGTAAGGTCAAAAATCTAATTAGAGAGAAGTGCGGAAGACAAGTTTGAAATAAAATTATGAAAATTGACTTTACTCATTTCTTCATCATAGTACACCTCAGCGGATCATGTGTTAAGGTCCTTTTGACATCTTGTGATTAAAAAATATCTCTGTCTTTGTACTTGTTTTTCAACGATATGTCACTTGTTATAACAGTACTGAACGTTAATGTCTTTTCAACATCAGTTGAATAACGATAATTTTGCAACACTCTGTATAAAGATAACCGACCAGAATTATGCAACACTCTGTATATGTTAAAAGGTAACCGACCAGAATTTTGCTGCACCCTGTATATGTTGAAAGAATGTAGACAATAGGGTCAAAAATCTAATTAGAGATGTACTATCTAGATACCCTTTGAAATGATATGTCACTTGTCATGATTTTGCCTCGTATTTTTCTGTTGCACAGCTATGTTAAAAGAATGTTTCCTTGGTGTTTCTACCAATGATAAATTACTTGTCATAACAGTAAGTGGACGTTAATGTCTTTTCAACGATAAGTCAGTTGAATGACGATAATTTTGCAACACTCTGTGTATGTTGAAAGATAACCGAGTAGCTATGTGTAACGTAATTTCAAACGATGTCACTTGTACTCTACACCCTGTATATGTTCCGTAGAGGGTCAGCATTAGGTCCTTTTGACAGCTTTACACCCTCTATACAGACGGTCACTTGGTGTACGATACACCCTATATATGTTTCGTATACTAGAGTGTCAACATTAGGTCCTTTTGACAGCTTTACACTCCTGTATACAGACGGACACTTGGTGTACGATACACCCTGTATATGTTTCGTATACTAGACGTCAACATTAGGTTTTTTTGACAGCTTAACACCATGTGAGACGTAAGAGATGTACCGAAGACAGATGTCCTTTCCAATGATATGTCACTTGTCATGATTTTGCC
>CAJUYG010005538.1:0-13712 GCA_910591675.1 Galerucella calmariensis
AGTATTTTGATTTCATCAGTGACTGGAGCATTCCAAATTTTCTGTTGCCTTTCGTGATTCTTGACTGTATTTCTTGTTCTTCATGGGCATTGCTAGATATTAGTACTCCCAAATAAATAAGTTCATGTACTCTTTGGAAGCTGTAGTCCATTCCCTCCCTGTCACTTTAACCATTTTTCTCAAATATCCAGGGTGATCTATTTGGAATAAAAAAAATTGTTTATTATTTCCGAAATATTCCCGAAAATAGACCTGACTACAATGTAAATACCGTCATGATATCGGGCATATTTCAAAATCTTTGATCACCAGAATTTTCGAAAATCTTGCCTATCCGTGTCCGAAATAACTGATACGTTACATATTTAAAACTCTCTCTAGAGATATTTTCCCGTATCTAGTGTTCAGCTGAAATCCCCCACACTTTCGAACACTTATCTTGTAACCAGGTACGTTAAAAATAGATATATCGAAAGAAGACTTAAAACAAACTTGGCAGCAAACTTGATTTTACAGATTTGTTTGACATTAAGCTCCCGAAAGGAAAAGTACACAACAGCTTCATGAAAACAAATATACTACTCGCTTTAAATCCATAACACAACAAACTTTTGTATTAAATAAAAATAAAAGCTGCTCGTAATATTGTTTCGGAGATCATTTGGAATATAGAAAAAGTGAAAAATAGACACCAGTACAAGCTTATCAGTTATTTAATTTTTTTTTTTAAATGTGATAGAAACACGCATGAATTTATTTGAAATGGATAATTGGGAAAAAATGAAATTGATATTCAACGCAAAACCTGATGAAAACGTCGAAAAAGCTTATAGGATTAATTTTATATGGCCATTTTACAGGGATGGGTTTCAACTATATAACTTTGTTCAACATTATCGTGCACAAAATTTTTTCAAATAATTTCTTCCAAGCATCAGCTTTGAATTCAGTGTAGCCCTTTATCTTGAATTGGGGAATTTAATAGAATACGTCACGATGTTGTCATTAGTCTCAACAGCTTAAGTGAACTTTCTGTAACGAAATCTAGAAACATCTGAAACTTAAAGCGCAACATTTCACAAGACGCTTAACGTTATATGCTACCTCACGCAACCTAGGAAATCTTTTAGCTCTAAGCAGAGGCGCCGTATTTTATTCGTAATCCAACAAACACGAAGTATTATCCTATCAAACTGGCTTGCAATAGCAATTCACACCAAAACAATAAAGAAAAAAAAACAGTTACCTGGAAAAACCTTTGAGCTGCTGCGTTTTCGACATTTCCAAATCAAGCTTTCCTATATTTCAAAATATTGCGATACCTTAGAACAATAACTCATTAGAAGTTACGCAATAAATTAAAAGAAAAAAGATGTCTACCGACATTGTGAAAATCGAAAAATTGGAGTATCGAGCCATCATCAAGTACCTGTATTTAAAAGGGTTAAGAGGTAAGTAGATTTACGAAGATATGCTTAATACCCTTTGTGATTAATGTCCCTCGTCCTTTCCAAGACCTAAGAAGTTTCGTGTCCAAAAATCTGCTGGAAAAGTTCTTGCTTCAGTTTTTTGGGATTGCCATTGGATTTAGGGTTTGAATTATTAGAACACCCCTCTTATTCACCAGATTTGGTTCCGTCCAACTTTTATCTCTTTCCTCAACTGGAAAAAAGTTTATATATATATATATAATCATAAACCCGTTTGTACCCGCTGTGGGTGTCGGGTGTGTCGCTTATTCGTGGACAAACTTTCGCCATTCCTTTTTATTTCTAGCTTTTTTCGCCGCCTCTGTCCATGTAATTCCTTTTTCTTTTAAAATTTCGGCTATTGTGTTATCCCATGTTTTCTTTGGGCGACCTCTTTTTCTCTTGCTTACTTCTCTAGCTTGCCAAATCCTTTTTGCTGGTCTACTGTTCTCCATTCTACAAAGGTGACCAAACCATCTAAGCTGCTGTTTTTCGATTGTTTTTAGTATTGGTTCTATGTTTAGGTTTTCCCTTATTAATTCATTCCGCATTCGATCTCTTCTGGTGACACCTTTGACCCTGCGTAAATACCTCATCTCTGTTGCTTGTATTCTGCTTTTGAGTGAGTTTGTAAGTACCCAGCTTTCACTACCATGCACAAGGATTGGTCGAAAGACTGACTTGTACACATTCAATTTGGTTTTAGTTATAATTTCTTTTCTTCCCAGGAAATTTCGATTTAATGAGTAATATACTTTGACTGCTGCACTTATTCTTTCGTTCACTTCTGCTTCCTGTTTTACATTGTTTTGTATATCTACTCCCAGATATTTGAAACTCTTCACTTGCTTTATCGGCATTTCATCAATTTCTATATTAAGGTGCTCTTCTTCTTGTCCCACCACCATTATTTTTGTCTTTTCCATATTCATATTCATGTTTTTTAGTTTCAATATATGCTTTCATGTTATTAAATTATGTTTCAGCTCTTTTTCGTTTCTAGCGAACAATACTAAATCGTCGGCAAAAACGCATTCAGATATTCCAACTACTTCCATATTTCTATAACCTATTTGTATTTGTTTAACTTTTGTTTTTACTTCCTTCAAAATATCATCCATTATCATTATGAATAATGCCGGGCTAAGTACTCCTCCCTGTCTTAATCCTTCTTTTGTTATGAAATCATCGGACTCTTCATTATCTTTCCTTACCCGGTTTCTGGTTGTTTCGTAAATGCATTTAATGTTTTTTGTCTTTGGATTTAGGGTTTGAATTATTAGAACACCCCTCTTATTCACCAGATTTGGCTCCGTCCAACTTTCATCTCTTTCCTCAACTGGAAAAAAGTTTAAAAGGTCGTAAATTCTCTTCCAACGAGGAGGTAATAAAAGCTTTGGAGGTTAGGTTTGCAGAGCAAGAAGAAACATTTTTTTTGAAAGGTCTAGAGACGATGCAGGTTTACTGTAATAAATGTATCCAATTAAGAGAAGAATATATTGAATATTAAAATATTTTGACATTGAAATTTTGTTTGGTTCTATAGTAGGCTCAGAATTTTTCAATTACAGTAGTAAGTGGTATACCAAGAAAAAAATCAACATCTAATTATGTTTTTTTTATTATTATTAAGAATGGCTCGTGTTAAATTGGTACAGTTGATTTATGTGGAAAATTCCACGTTCCTTTCGTTTTTTTTTTCGGTGTAATAGCGTACTTCTTTTATGATACTATCTCCTCTTTCTTGTCTGTAGTTTTTTCCTCTTCCATGGCTGTAGTTAATCTTTCTTCTAATGTTTGTTTACTTCCTTTCGTGTCTAAGTTTCTTGATTTTAAAAGTTCTTTGAGTTCTTCCACAGTCAAATTATTAATGTCAATTTTTTCTTCATTCATTGTAAAATTTTCCAAAAATCCTCAGATGTTATTCTTTTAATTATAACCCGTTTCTGTCACTGAGTAAAGTGCCCCACGTTGGGCGCCAATTGTCGTGATAATTCATATTTAATAACTATCTTATTGGAACTTTAGTTCTTTACGCCAGGTTATGTTTGAGCGACCAGGGATCACGACGCAAAAGATCTGACCGTTACGCGTTACGTTACGCTACGTTATGTTACATTGCTTCGTTATGTGCCTTGCTTTTGCGTGCTTGTGCCTCCCTAGTCTCTCTCTCGTTTACGAAGCAGCGATTCATGATAATAAATATGCTTCTGCCCGGATTCGAACCCGGGCCGCCCGCGTGCAATGCGAGCATTCTAACCACTGAACCACCGATGCTATATTAAAATTCTATGCAAAGCTGGTATTCGCAGTGCTAGTGATCTACTTGAATTTGCTCGGATCAATTTTTACTATTATTTCCATAATTTTTTTTGCGCGATTAAGGGGTCTAGCTACTTTTCGAAATACAGGGCGTTGAAATTTTGAAAACTTGAATGTTTTAATTCGATAACTTTAAAATGGATGGATAAATTGATTTGACATTTGGCAGGTAGTTTTTAAATGTAAAAGGGCATATTTTGAAAGAAGTTGTAGTTTGTGCAACTAGTGTGGATATGATGAACATATCGCACGAGGACGAAGATGGAACACGACGCCGTAGGCGGAGTGCTCAATCGTTCAAGTGCGATATGGACAATCCACACGAGTCGAGCAGCATATTTTTTCTACGACCCACTTAGGAAAAAATCTAGAAAATAAAAATTTCTATAAACTGTAATATAACTTCAAATTAAAAATTTAACAATTCAATTTTATGTTTCCACTAATTTTGTGGTAAACGAATGTCCAATTTGTATAATGCTACGGTTTCCTTTTTTAAATATACGATGCTGTTATAAGTAGATGTTGCCAGTCAGACTCCCTCATGGAGGGTACCGTACCATTATCTATAATAATGAATATTCTGCTAAATATTTCAAACGTCTACCTGTTGTCGTTATTAATATCAAGCAGAATGATTATTTAAAAATAAAATTACCAATAAAAAAAATTCCTCGCGGGGAATCGAACCCGGGTCTACCGCGTGAGAGTCTGGTATGCTTACTACTCTACCACCAAAGAATATGCAAATCGTTAATCTATAACGTCAAATGTATTACATAATTTTTGCTTAAAAGGAACTAAAGTTCCTACCGTGTGTCCCGCGACACGTTCTACCTTTTATTATAATATTTTTATCAATTTTAGGGTTCGTTATCCAAAGATAAAACACTTGTCAAACTCACTCAATCACTGTCACTTCTTACATTTTTCTCGACCTAACCTTCAATTTTGACAAACATGACAATTGATTTTTAAAAATGTCATTCTTAAATTTTGATATTTACAATAAATGCGGTGATAATTTTATTGATTAAAATTTCATCTCAATATATATCTCCCGCAATGGCATTTAAATGGATTTCACTTTTCCCAAACATCAACTGCTCCTGAGACCAGCTCTGCCGATCTATCAAAAGAACAGCACTTGATAAATATTTATCACAGCTTCAATAAAATAGTAATAAAAATCTGAAGTGAATATTCCCCGACCCTGCTAATAAAATATTTATTCACATTTTCCAATCTCATAAAACAAATTTTATGCAGATAAAATATTTTATCCAGTATATTTTTATTTCAACTGTCAACAAAATAAAAACAATCATGGTGTTGACAGTATGTGGGATTTTTCTTCTCAAGATATTTTTTTTCATATACAGAGAAGTAAGGATCGTCTCACGATTTTTATAGATTTTGGCAAGCAAGAATCTTGTGATTACCTAGTACCGATATTATGGAGGTATAAACATTGTCAGATCTTTCCTTTTTCAGGGGAAATATGAACTTATTTCAAATGGATCACCGTATATATTTGTTTTCTTCTCGAAATTCTTGAGAAATAATGTGACTGCACATTCTGGTAAACATGTTTTCCCATCACGCCTCTTTCAAAGTAATTGAGGCGATCTACACTTAAAACTCTCCCTGTATGTATTTGAGAATGCTGTCTCTTCCCTACCAAACGGGGACAATTAGAAACATTAACAATATTTTGCGAATCCCTTTATATAATTGCATGAAACCAAATAGTTACTTGAATGCAACGTAGCTCAGCCAGACATGCAATGTTCCAGGAAATTATTCATTATCTGTTATTCTCTAGTGATCTTCGCTAAAATTATATCAGGGAATCACTACAGATGCTACGCCTTGATAGACATCTCTAATTGAAAAACGATTTCCCAGTTTTTTCCAATCAATATAACTTCATTCTCTATAAGAGCGTCGACAGAGTGATAACAATGTTTTTCTTTTAACGGAGCTCTACCTCAGGTCAATGGCTTAATAATTAAGATGAAAGACCAAAAGACGGTTTCGAGGGAATACCAAAAATTAAGGCGTTCTGCTGAACAATAAGTGGGTTACTTATTGAGTGATAAATTGAAACCTTATTGATAAACGAGAATTAACCACAAAAATATTTATGAAATCAAACAATTTTATTTTTTTAAATCTACATTATATTTAACCTTAAAGTTGTGACGCGTTTCGCTAACACAGTAGCTTTTTCAAACGAATGTAGGTATAATGAGAAATGTTCAATTCATACAGTGCCTTAATACTAAATTATACGGATATTTAACAATAAAATTATAATCTATTTACAAGGAAATGAAATGAATTTGTCTAAATATGGGATTTACTAAAGTATCTAACAAGTTTACCTGGAAACTCATTCACAACAATCCTACAGGAACCTTTCTAGGTAAAAAGGTTTAATAAGGGAGAATTGTTAATATCAACTTGGTCGTTAAGAAGATTATCTGAATATTTGTTTTTATTTATCGCTAGGGCTTCTAAAAGATTTAATTTGAAGGATTTAGGTTTTCTATATGCAAATTTTCAAAATTTGAATAGAAAGAGTGTTGGTTTGCTAATAAATGATTTGAATAGTTGGAATCTGATTTTTGGTTGTCATAACTACGTTTGTGTTCTAAAATTCTAGTTTTAAAATTCCTAACATTTCTACCTATATAAATTTTATCACAGTCGTCATTACCACATTTTAATTTGTAAACTCCCGATTTATTTAGTTTTGAAGATTTGGATTTTTAATGAATTTGGATAAATTGTTGATATAGTAAGGCTTTCGACACACTTGATCCATGGATTTTATGTAAGAAACTCCGATGTTTTGGCTTCTCAGATGCAGCTCAGATGCAGCAAAACAACTGCATTCGATTTTCTTATGGTATCCGCAAGTATGATCACATCAGTGCGTCCTTTAAGGACTCGGGATGGCTGAAATTAAATTATTTGAGAGAAATGCACTCGCTCACAATCACTCATAAAATTTTATTAACTGGTAATCCGCCTTATCTACGGAAGAAACTAGTTCTGCTATCGCAAAAAAAATCCTCACGGAATAAACACACACTACTAATTCCAAGGCATACTAAGACAATCTTTACACGAAGCTTCTCCTATAATGCTGCGAAACTATATAATTCCATCCCTGTGGAGTTCAAGGAACTTACCCTGAAGAATTTCAAAAAACGTTTAAAGGATCTGCTTTTGGAAAGGCAACAGTGACAACGTACCACAACCCGATTTTGCTATTTGTTTCTTCTTTGGTTATGATATATTAATGTGTTTGTTGAGTTATAATATTATGTGTATATTTTACCGGTTAGGTTTAAAAGCAGCTCCTTTCAGCTGAACCTCGCCTTTTCATTATCAGTATTCCGCTTATTTTATTTTATTATGTAAGTAAATAATGAATAAAGACATATTATTATTATTATTATTATTATTATATTAACAATTCTCCCTTATTAAACCTTTTTACCTAGCAAGGTTCCTGTAGGAATGTTGTGAATGAGTTTCCAGGTAAACTTGTTAGATACTTTAGTTAATCCCATATTTAGACAAATTCATTTCATTTCCTTGTAAATAGATTATAATTTTATTGTTAAATATCCGTATAATTTAGTATTAAGGCACTGTATAAATTCAACATTTCTCATTATACCTCCATTCGTTTGAAAAAGCTACCGTGTTAGCGAAACGCGTCATAACACAAGGTTAAATATAATGTAGATTTAACAAAATAAAATTGTTTGATTCCATAATAATATTTGTATTGAACAAAATTATTGATGTTTGTTTTAAAATTTTGTGTGGACTAAAATGGAAAAAAGGCTTTATTATAGCCTGAAGTATCTACACCTACCTGCCTAGGAGCCGTCAGTACCCATATCAGGTGATATTTTAACTTGCACAGGTATACCTTTTTACCTTGTGAAGTTATATGGAACTTATGAATTTTATATACTTACTGTTGTTGTTTCCTTGATGGGTTGCCAGTGTACATGCAAACTTCACGAAGTTTGTGTAGATGCAACAGCCAATTAAATATATAGTTTCATAATCAACGTTTGTGTATTATCTTGTACACTCCACAACATGAAATTGTAACAAAACCCATATTAAAGAAAGCTCGTTTAGTTCGGATACAATTGTAGATAGAGATGTATAATTTCGTATATATGTTTCAACAGTCTGCATATAGAAGCTCTGGAGTATTTTGAATGAAGTTTCTCCGCTTCAATATTGATGTCAAGTTGAATGGAATCGCATTTCGCTGGCTGGAGAATCTCCAGAATGTTCTCGTGTACCTGTATACAGACGAATAATTAATGTGTCTCTTTCACCTAGAAAATAATCGCCAGTTGTCATTTATTAGATAAAGCCAACAAAAACTGATGTGTTTTCCCTAACACCATGCTTCCTTTTGGGTGGAAACTAAACTTTAGGGTTAAAGACTCACAACACTTGCTTTTATGTATTCTGAAATGATGGAAATACAAATATGACGAAGCTTCTGTCCGGCTAAGTGAAAATTGTTTTTGAAACAATAAAATTATTATCCATGTGAAAGTGATGATTCGAAATTAAATGGAATTTACTGTGTATTGACGGGCTATAATTTCCAAACTAGTGTCCGGGAACGGACAAATATCGAAGAAAATATAAATATCTTGGAAAATCTTTTTATACCGCAAATTTAACTCCAACTTAAACTATAATTTGAAAGTATTTTGAAATATACAGGGTATTCCAATAAAGTGTGGCGTATCAAAGTTATATTTTTTCTTGTAGAACACCCTATATTTTATTGTTTTTTATACTAACCCCTAAAAAATATAAAACTCCTTCATGGTGGTTCCCTATACCCAAATACAGAGGGATCCGAGCTATGCTGACTTTTTTTAAAATGTGAACATTTCGAAAAAAATTAATAACTCATTGATATAACAAATTCAAGCAAATTTTCTCTTACATCTAAATAGTAGGACATTCGATGAATGTATTCCATGATTGAGTACTAAATATCTTTTTACAGGGTGTTCAGAATAATTTTCAGTTTCATTATTAGATCATTCAATGTGCAGTATCAGGCTTATTTGAAACGGCACACTCTGAATTTTAATAATTCATTCTATTCAAAAAAAAATGTGCTCTGTCGAATGGTAAAAGGGTGTCCTATACCTGGGTATTATACTTTTCGTGCAATTTACAATTTTCTTAAATTTTATGCTAAATCGATTTTTGAACATCTGCAATTCTCTCCAAATTTCAAACTAATGATCTTGGCATAGTTATTGTAAGAAACTAAATAGATCACGTTTCAAGCCTCCAGAAAATATAGGGTTTTGCTATCCTATACCGAGTGGTTGAAAAGATATATCCATTCTCACAGAAAAATCACTATCCACTTAGACATTTTATGAAATAACAAAAAACAAAAAAGTTTCACACAATACTAGTGTTATGTCGAAGATTGGTTTAAATATTATTATTCAGAACAATAACAATAACATGAATAAAAACGCAAACAACTAAAAGTAGTATAACTTTGATACGCCACACTTTATATTTCATAATATTTCCAAATTATATTTTAAGTTGGAGTCATTTGTGGTATAAAAATTTTTTTCAAGAAATTCATATTTTCTTCGATATTTGTTCGGTAGCGGACTCTTGTCGAAGTCTGTATATTTGTTGAGAATTTAATTTTCTACAAAAGCCATATGGAGGTTTTTTTTGAAAACGTTTTTATTAACGAAAAATCTACTTGAAACGAAAAAATATATGGGCCTTAGCACATCGACATCTTTCAGGCTGAAGTATACGCCATTGAACTGGCTGCAAGAGAGCTGATGAATCAACCTGTTGTAAAAAAGAACATACACATCCTGTCAGATAGCCAGACTGCTCTTGAAGTACTGAGCTCGAACAGGATAAAATCTAAGATGGTATATTACTGTCCCTTGAAATACTACTTGAAAGAAAACAGAGTCATTTTGACCTGGGTGCCGGCGCATCGAGGAGTGGAGGGCAATGAGGAGGCCGGCACTCTGGGAAAAAAGGGATCAGAGACTTTATTTATTGGACCTGAACCATTTTTTGACATTGCGAAAAGCACTGCTAGATCAGCCATAGCTCTTACTCGAAGGCGTTCATACACTGCCCTTCGAGTACAAAAAATAGGCAGATCCTGGAATGGAGTAGGACAAACCTACGCATTCTGACGGGAATGCTTACAGGACATTGTCGACTAAATTACCACCCAAAGAAGATGAGTCTAGCTCAGACCTCGAACTGTCGGCTCTGTAATTTGGAGGACGAAACTGCGGAGCACATACTATGCTTATGCCCAGTCTTGGGCAGGGTAAGGTATAATATATTCGGCTTTAGTACCTTAAAGCCGAACGACTTCAAAAAAGTATCACCAAATACATCCATGGACTTCGTCAGAAGCACTGGCTTGTGGGGTGAATTGTAATCCCTAGGGGTGAGCCACAATAGACCTAACGAAGGTCGCAGTGGAGGTGGCGAGAAGGCCCAACTCATATAGAACCTAACCTATCACAACGACATAATTTTTTATTTTCCACTACCAGATCTTTTGGTATAGCAGTAAAAATGGCACACCCTAGTGATACAAGTATACCTAATGATGGGTTTTTATCATTCCACTAGTATAATCATAGACGATAATTATCACCTCTGGCACAATATACCATCAAAGCAATATTGTTCACAAATTGTTCAGTACAATTTTTTCCTGTGTAGAATATGCAGATGACATCATTACATAATACCCATCTAGTCTAATCTAATCTACACATAAATTTAGATTATACTCGTGACTGAAATGGATAATATAATTAACCAGCTTTTTAAATATACCCAACGTCAATTTTTTGTTATCACTACCGAAATAAACTGATACAATACGAGTGGATTGTGAATAAATTATATTTATAGTATTGAGAGGAACCAACTTTACCCTCTGAATTATGAGATAGTACCCACTTGGAATTAAACTTATATATAAATTAAAAAAATCGTATAATTCCAATTAGTTCTTCAACATGTTGTCATTGGTGGTCTTCAGCCTAGTTTTCTTGGGAGTTGCTGCTGAACGTGTGGCTGTTGTACAGGTACTTTTTCATATTCAATACAAAACTGATTATATAACATTTCAGAGCACTTCAATTTTTTCTTGATTTGATATTGATTGTCACTAAAATTAATGCGAAGGTCCATGAAAATTAATCTATCATACAGGAAGATTAAGGAGGATTGCCAGGATGGAAATTATTGAGTATTTCCAAAAGTCAAACTAATTTCTCATCTGTGAATGGATTTGTTAATTAGTAGTTTTATATTAAGACATCTGCACATCACCTTTGGTTCTCTAGTTAGTTTCAGACTATTTTGACATAATACCTCACTTGACATTAAAATGAAAATAGCTGTTCTTTAGCTTTTTAGACATGGAGAACGAACACCGACGGTATTTTATCCCAATGATCCTTATAAAGATTCTGACGTTTGGCAAGGGCTTGAGCTTGGACAACTGACAATAGTGAGTACTGAGTTAAATTATTCAAGGCAACATGCGATGTTAACGAGAAATTTAAGTACCTGTAGCGTGAATTAATCACTTTAGTGCTAGTTACTTGGAATTGTTTTATCGGGAGGAACACATACATACATACATATTGGCTTAACACCCCCGAGGGGGTAGCGCCGCTTTAAAAAGCTCTTTAAATCCTTTTTTTGGGGTGAATCAATCCACTCTTCTTCCTTCATTTCCCTATATTTTTTCGGCAATCTGACGCCATTTCTTCCTATCTTTTGTTTTTTCCTTCCACTGCCTTATTCCTATGCTATTGAGGTCACTTATAACTTCCTGTAACCACGTAGCTTTAGGTCTTCCTCTCCTCCGCTTATCACAAGGTTTCCATTCCATCATTGCAAATATTGTTGACTTTGTACCTGCCCTCCATATGTGTCCCAACCATTTTATCCTCTGTTCCTCAATTTTTTGCACTATATCTTTTCCTATATCTTTTCCTATTTCATGTGCCAATTCTACGTTTGTTCGTTTTTTATATTCATCTCCAACTTTTTTCATTCCTAATATCATTCTCAATATCTTACGCTCTTGTATTCTCAAATCTTCCTGATGTTTTTTCGTCATTGTTAACGTTTCTGATCCATACATGAATACAGGTCTTATAATTGTTTTATATACCCTCATTTTCGTCTTCTTACTTATTAGTTTGCACAAATATACAGGTTGTCCCATTAATAATTTTGAATGCGACGTAACGTGACCAAAAACAAATAACTCATTGGGTAACACAATAACAAGAAAAGATGCAACATTTGCACCCCCAAAACACCCTGTATCTATATGAACAATTTTAGAGGTGGGTATACATTCCCATGCAGTCACTATTATAATTATCATTAGTAATATTACTTAGGTATTAGCTTAAAATGTATTGTTTTCAAATACTTATTCATGTAATTGAACCGTTTGAATAACAATTGAATAAATAAACAAATGAAAAAATAAATAAGTGAATAAATAAATGGATAAATCATCAATCAAATCATCATCTGTAAAGAGCTGTGTCTCTACCTTAAAAAGCAATTTTGGAGATGAAGTATACTTTAGATTGTCGCTTAACTGTCCCATTACTTCTTCAATTTTCATCAGTAACCTCAATACCCTTATAATACTATAACGTTTTTAATTTTTTTCACACTACATTATTTGAATTGCAACATTTTTTTATCACTTTTTTATCGATTTTAGACAGGAAAACGTCAACACTTTGCACTAGGTGAATACACAAGGCAGAGGTACTCGGATTTCATTCCAGAAAACTATAGTAGCTCTTTTTTCCGTGCAGAGACCACTGATGTTGATAGAACTCACATGTCAGCTCAAGCCAATGTTTACGGCATATTCCCAGCTACAGGTGACCAAGTGTGGCAAAAAAACTTAAAATGGCAACCAATTCCTATCCATCCCTCGAATGATTCTAATTGGAGCAGTTCCTATTATCCAAAAACTTGTGAGGTTTTTCTTGAAATCTTAGAAGAGGTTCTCAACAGTGAAGAATATCAAATCCTAAACGAAAAATATGCCTCTACTTATGAGATATTATCTGAAAATAGCGGTGCAGTGGTAACAGACATTGTGGGAGCTATGAACTTATGGGATCCATTGAAATCGGAAGATTCTATTGGATTAAATCTACCTGAATGGACAAAGGAAGTATATCCAGAACCTCTACGTACTTTAGCTGGATATGCTTTCGAAGTGAGCACGCATACAACCGAAATGAAACGAATGGGTATTTATCATGCTAATCCTACCAAGCAATCATTTGAATTTGTTTATTTTTTAGTTGTGGGACCATTTCTGAATGAGTTAGTAAACTATTTCACATCCATAATCCAGAATTCTACGTCTACTCAAAAATATAAAATATACAGTGGCCACGATACGAACATTGCTTCTGTACTCAATTCCCTTGGAGCCTTCAATCCACCTCGTGCCCCAGAGTTTGCTAGCAGCATTTACTTTGAATTGTATCGAGAGAATTCAGAATACTTTGTGGAAGTTTTCAGTAAAATGGGTGATGACGTGGAACAAATCAGTGTGAACGGATGTGATTTGATTTGTTCACTTTCTGAGTTTATAGAGAGACTTAGTAACATCATAGTAGATGCTTCTACTAGAGATCTCGAGTGTCAGCAGATGACTTCCTCACGTGGAATTGCTTCCTATAATAAAACCAAATTGGTGACAAACCTGAGAGAGATGTTGAAAAATGGCGCTTCTTGATATTCTTTTTGTTAAATGTATGTTTATTTGTCAATTAGTAT
>CAJUYG010005539.1:0-13711 GCA_910591675.1 Galerucella calmariensis
GGTTTTTATTCACTACGCATGGGTCGTCCAGTTTCCAATCGTTTGTGACTGCTCTACAAACAAACCTAATAAAACCGTGAATACGTGAACATGGATCATAAGCTGCCCTAGCAGTCACAAACATGTTTAGTGTCAATTTTGCGTGGATCAATTGATCCCATGACTACGCCATGTGTTACTTGTAACTAGAATAAATATTGGTAACTGGGTTAAATAAATAAAAAAACTTATTAAAATATTTTATAAGTTGTAGTTAATTACATAAATTTAGTATAAATACTTAGCTATAAGTACAAAACTTACCCAATACAATACATATACATTTGCTAGTGCTTTTTAAAATTGTAATGATCTACTTAAACTGAAAAGTAATTATGAACCACAAAGCTCACAGTTATAATTACAAATTTTGAAAGCCATATGAAATTTCTTTATAATACCTTACTTTATAATAGACAAATGCTCCTATGAGCAACTTGTATTCCTATCTATACTCATATAACAACAGCAGCAACAAATGTCAGTAACTTTGACTAAGATACAAAGAAATGACTTCAAAAGGACATACCTACTGTATCCAGCAGTGAAGACTGTCAATCTGTGATAAGTCTAGGTAGTACAAGAGAGCCAAACCTTCTGGACTCATTACATGTTTGCTCATTTCTGATCAGAGAAAGCAAGGTAAAGAAAAAAAGTTTATAAACTTAAAATATTAATACTAAAACCTTATTTTTCAACAAAAATGTATATAAAATATACATGTTTTTCAGATAGTTCTATGGTGTACATTGAAATTTCTTTGAATACCTATTTGCAAATTTTAGCTATGAAAAGTTTGAATTGAGTTTTTCTAACTATAGTGATCATCATCCTATCATACATTTCACCACAGTATGCAAATCTTGCCTTTAACAAAACAGTATTTTGAAGAAAATAAGCCCTACTCAATACTTTGTGAAATAATTACCTTTACACAAGCACCCTGTATATTCATGACTATGGAATCATTTTCAGTACCTGTACAGACAATTTATAATGTCTATTTATTTATAGTGAATGGAATTTGAAACTTTATACAGAATGTACTATATACATCCTGTCAATGGAATAAAATTCCATGATAATATGACAGCAATCAGGTAATATTATAAAATTGTTATAGTTAAGGTTGAAGTAAATTACAATTATTTAAGTTATTGGGATCAGAAAAAATATACACAAGCTTATTCATATCCATCAAAACATCAGATGTACAGTAAATATATTTATTTAGAACTTCTCTTGTACAAAATTAAGCAAATCTATCACTATCAAAAAATAATAATAAAAAAAACATATTGAATTATGTTCCACTGTTTCCAAAGCTTGTTATAATTTGTAACATATTGTTCACTTTTTGGTTTTAGGACTACAGTATATCTCCTTATCTAAAATACAATAGGATAGATAATTCAATGTTCACACTTTTGTTAGTTGGATTTTGGAAGTTCATTAGTAAATGGCCAGTACCTTGTGGTGAGATGTATAATAGGAATAGAAAATAAGTACTTCTTATCGCTACATATATTCTTAATAGAAAAAATAATGCTGTTCACTTTAGATACACATTAATCAACTCAATATTTATTCCCAAAATAAGCAATTAATATCTTAGTAATACAATTACCACATATTATAATCAGAATCGTCTTGATCAAATGTTAAGAAGAATCCTATCAAGGTTATATAAACTACAACATTGCCAGCCAAAGTAAGATAACAAGCTCCAGCGACAATTACGGCAGCACGGGCAAGTACAATGGGTAGAGCAAATGAGCTAACTAAAACACCCATGGTTAGAAATATGGCAGTTTCCATGCAATTATTACTTGATCCAGATCCATCACTATACTGTCTTGCAATTAATGTGGGAATAGGGGCTAAGATATAGAATATTATTTCGAAGAAGGGCCACCATAACCTGAAATAGAAATAGTATCAACATTATCTACATCTCTGATGGAACTAAAACCAATCTTTATTATATCCTTAACTGTGAATGTTATATTATGTTTGTGGATTAAAATAAGAAAATATATCACAATATACTTACTTGTATTGAGGCAAAGCACATGCTAGAATTAAAAAGGTTACTCCAACTGAACCAAGAAATGCCAAAGTAACCAACCTAGAAAAATAAAGTGAATTATTAATATATAGTTGTAATTATTAGATGCTATAGAATTATAGAAATATATATATTTAACAATGCTTGCAACAAACTTAGATTTATATACTCACGCTATTATAGTAGAAGGAGCATCAAACATGAAACAAAAATCACATATTAATACAATATTTGCAGTAGTAATTACTTATATACAAATTACAACAGGAAATTTTTTGTGTACGTGCAAGTTCTAATAATCGGATTTCAATTATTATAACAGATATGGGGAAGATCAATTTATTTTGAGTCACACATAAAAATAGTGTTTTATTGAAGATGTATAAGATACTAAACTGGAGAATAAAATGTATTTACCTTTTATTCCTGCCATTTTAGTTGAAAATATGTATCTTGATGAGAATTATTTATTCTAATATAATAAAGGCAGCAATGAACATATTCTCCTTCAATTTAATTTTGCTAAAGAATTTTTGGACAAACCAAAATAAAGCAATGTCACTGTCAACATAGAAGTTTCTTCTTTCTTTTATTTGATTATCATCATATAACCAGGGAGGAATCGAATAGCACCTGAAACCTGAATAATGCACGTTCCGAAATCTTCAAAAGTTTTGGGAGAATTTCAAATTCTACATTATAAATGAGCTGGAAATAAAAATTACAGGACATTCACATCACATATCTACTTATTCTATTTTAACATTGAATTTAGTAGAGCTATATGACTATCGTTAAGCTAATGTATAAAGTATTGCCTGACCAAGTGTACAGTGAAACAACTATAAAATTAAAAAAAGGCTACCTATTGTATAATTCTATGGAAGTGGGTTTGACACTTCCCAATAATATATTGCAGCGATTGACAGTTTATATTTTCTTAGCATATTTCAACTGAAAAACAATGCATTTTGTTCACAGACAAAGTAATGATGAAGATAAAATACACGAGCAGTCTGCAGCTGCGGCTTCGTAAGTTACATATATAGATATAAATATTATTAGTGAAGAGTGAATGATACTTTGGTGAAACATAAAACAACAAATATTATAACTATTCAAAGTTGTATCAGGATTGTTTACAAACTCTTTTAGAAATGTAGTACTGTTATTATGTTTCAATGCTTTTATGAAGCTACCACGTGTTAAGGGTTGCCTATACTCAAACACATTAAATGATAACAGTGTTAAATTTGGTCAGATTGTATAAATGTCTATTTTCAACTAATGTACTATTGAAAAATGCTAATCAATAGAATTGAAGGTAGTCACAAGTTGCTGTATGAACTGTTGTTATTTATCATCAGTACGAAGAGTCAACTGTTCGTGTAATTCCCACCGTGTGAATCCCACGTCCCATATTTTAATGATCTTTCGTAGAGTTGATTCTATATGCAAGAAATTTTGTTAACTGTTGAGGAAAATATATCCATCAGGAGACATCCTAAGTGTAAAATTCAAACGAACACTAATTTTTTCTTGTTATCTTGTTTACTACAAATGTCAATTAAGTAGGTCCATCTAATGACAGATGACGGCACCAACAATCACGTGAAACTTCAATAACGATCAGCTGGGCCAACTGTGAACTGGGGAGTGGTTGAATAGGGGTGTTTTTCTGGATTTGTTCTATTTTTGAAGGTAAATTAATTAATATATACTTTCGTGAATCAACTGAGCAATTTACATATTAAGTATCGTATGCAATTTATCCTCTTACTGTCAATCTTTGATATTAATTTCAAACCAACCCAATAATTAGGGCTTAAACTATTAACTTAAGGAAAGCTAATGATTAAGCTGACCTATAATACTCCAAATAACTAAGCTTTATCTTACCTTCTTACCTAATTTAAGCTTATTAAATGAATTTGAATAATTTGTCAAAATCAATATACTATTTTGTATTATTTTGTGTGTTCCACATCATTCCTTGAAATTTTATTGCAAGGAATGATTATTCATCCATGCTTCTATTCTGTTTTTAAGTTTTTATACTTCTATGACTTTTTTCTCTTGTTTTACAATGATTCTACTTTGAAGTCACATGACAACATTGATTGAACACAATTGAAACATTGAAGAAGATATATTTGTACCTATAGCTGTAATTTATTGAATAATTTTTTTATTCACCATAATAATTACTGCCTATATTTCAGAACAAATAAAGAAGTTGGTAATAACTTGACATCTCAGTCTATTAGAAACGGTATAGCATCAGACCATTCTGAAGAAATGACTGAATATTGGTTGATATCTGCTCCAGGTGACAAAACCTGCCAGCAGACATGGGACACAATGAACAATATGACTAATAAACAAAATAATCTTTCAACAAACTATAAATTTCAAATTCCAGATTTGAAGGTAAGGACTACTTAAATAAATTTAAATTATACTGAGAGTATTAATCTTTTAGGTGGGTACTCTTGATCAACTGGTAGGTCTTTCAGATGACTTAGGTAAACTTGATGGATTTGTTGAACAAGTTACTAGGAAAGTAGCTCATTATCTTGGTGAAGTATTGGAGGATCAGAAAGATAAGTTGCAGGAAAACCTGATGGCCAATAACGGTATGTTCTTTTTTATGTTTGCAGTAGTTTTTCATAGGAATGATTTATATATTAAAATTGGCATGTAGCTGTACTTTGAACATTTATTTTGTTCCAAAAATATGTGGTCACAATATTTTTAACATTCATTTGAGGAAAAATTAATGTCCAAAAAAACCTAAGTGAATTAGAGATGTATCGGGGGAAAATGTTATTTTGTTTGTACTTAATATTTTCACATAATATCACTTCAGTAGCCACCAAACACAGTTTTTTATTATAAATACTACCATAAATTTACATATCAACTAAAATAAACCCACTAATCGTTTTAGACACCACAGATATGAAAACAAATATCAATTTTGGCAGTTTTTTCTGAAAAATGCTTTAACTTTAATGTTTTTGAATTATTTACATGGCTATAAGCAATTTTTCAGAAATTGATATCATAATTATATACTTATATAATATTTGGTCACTTGAAAAATGTTTATTTATTTTAAAAATGCTTTTACTTAAGGACAATTGCAAACCATGTTATATGATTCAGGAGATAAGTAATTAAATATACCTGAAGAATACTAGTTGAAACTAAATCAAAACACCACTTGTTATCCATTTGTTTAAATATATGTGTTTACTTTTAAGTTTTTTATTATTGAGACATAATTAGATTTTTTGTTATACCATATTTTTTCCAGTTTTTTTATTTATTTATCTAGGTTTGTATTTTTTTATATATATTCACTTTCAAAAATTTATTTATAAAACCAATAGATAATTTTATTTAAAAAAAAATTTGTAGATTGTTACATACATTTTTTTATTCAAAATTGTTGAAAATGTCTTTGATGTTAAAAATTGACCCTTCAATTTATAGAAAAGCAAATGGAACATTTCCCTGGATAGAAATTTGCTTTGAAATAACAAACCAATATTATTGTACTGAATAGGGAAAACAAACTTTCTTGGTTCAGAGAACTAAAATTCAACTTATTGTTATCAATATTGTTCTAAATGATAGGAAATTTTGTAAGGTGCAGGATTATCTGAAAAAGGATCCAAGTCTATCAAGCAACATAAAAAAAATAGAAATTTGACTGGTATTCAAGGGTCAAAAAGACTTAACCAGAAAACGATGCAGAGGAATGATCTTCCTGAGTATGAGAAGGATTTGATTGCAGACAAGTAAATTTTGTTATGTAGGATAAACCACATTTGCTTTATTAATTTTTGGCAATGAAAATATTGAATAATCAAAGCATGACTCATTGGTTTAGGTTTTTTCTACTACCAATATACAGTGCTATTCAAAAGTCCCCTCCCCCCCCCGTATCTTTTGAATGGCTACACTTACCTTAATAAAATTTGGAGGGTGAAAATAAAGTGTTGTAAACTTCTCTACGAATGGTAACAGGTGACGTAATAGTAATAGATGACGTCACAGTGCCACTCTGGCCAATAATTTTAAATAGGACCTTATGGCAAGTGATATCTCGTTTGAAACTAATTTTGACGGATAAATTATATAAATACCAAAATTATTGAAATTATTTTTTCAAATTTAATTAATCAAATATCAACAATGGACTCTTATAGCAAGTGTTCGAAATGTTCTCCGTCTACTTCCTGACAGTAATACATCCTATGAGTAAACTCTTGTTGTACTCGTTCGAATGTGTCAG
The DNA here is from genome assembly GCA_910591675.1 of Galerucella calmariensis. NCBI lineage: Eukaryota > Metazoa > Arthropoda > Insecta > Coleoptera > Chrysomelidae > Galerucella > Galerucella calmariensis. The sequence goes on from CAJUYG010005539.1 coordinate 6,411, forward strand.
CTGAAATTTTATTTCATTCTTCAATAATTATTTCTTTCAAAACGCCAATGCTATCTGGTGCCGTAGTATAAACCTTGGATTTCAAGTACCCCCATGGAAAAAAATCTGGTGTCAGATCTGGTGACCGAGGTGGCCATTCTATAGGACCTCACCGGCCGATCCATCTACCTCGATATTCTTCATCCAGGTAACGTCTTACTGCACCATAATAATGTGCAGGAGCACCATCTTGTTGAAATGTTATTTCCAGATGGCCGAATTCATCTGGATTATCTTACAGAATTTCAAGAATTAACGGCTCAATTGCATTTTGTAACATCTCCAGATACACTTCACCGCTTAAATTTGAATTTAGGAAGACAGGACCACCTATGTGGTTTCCCAAAATACCTGCCCAAACATTGACTTTTTCTGGAAATTGGGTGGGTTGTTCACAAAAGGTGTGAGGATTTGTGTCACTCCAATACCTTACATTTTGTGTAATGTGAGTTTTGACTAATTTTATTTGTCATACATTCACAGAATTCGAGTCTTCTGTCGAGGTCGTCATCCGAAAGGTGGTGCACCATTTTTAACTTGTATGGATGAAATTTATTTTTAGCCAACACTCTCTCTACTGTACTTTTACTTACTTCACAGATAGACGCAACTTTAGTTGAAGAGGAAGTAGAGTTTACTACCATTTCAGCAACTATATCAATTTTTTTATCAGCACTAAATGTTGGTCGACCAGATCGTTTGGCATCTTGAACACTACCTGTTGCTTCAAACTTGTGAAGAAGCTTCCTCAAATAAGTTCGGGATAGGGCGATCTGGGTATCTCTCATTAAATAAACGTTCCGCTTCATGGAGATTATTTCTAGATTCACCAATTATTAAGATAGCTGCTACTTTGTCGGCTAGAGTATGTACCATTTTGCCTATGTAAACTCTTAAACGTCTCGTTAAACAATAATAAAATTAAATATTTAAGCTATTTAGAAAAACTTTGCAAAGCAACAAATACTATTAAATTAAAAACGTCAATTTTTTGACAACTATCCAGAGGCGGACTGAAAAATCTTCAATATTTAAATGTGAAATAATAATTTTGGTATTTATTTCATTTATCCGTCAAAATTAATTTAAACCCAAATAAAATTAATATGGCTATGTAGCCAATGCCTTTCAAACGAGATATCACTTGCCATAAGGTCCTATTTAAAATTATTGTCCAGAGTGGCACTGTGACGTCATCTATTACTATTACGTCACCTGTTACTATTCGCAGAGAAGTTTACAACACTTTATTTTCACCCACCAAATTTTATTAATGTATGTGTAGCCGTTCAAAAGATACGAGGGGGAGGGGACTTTTGAATAGCACTGTATAATACAAAGTTCGGTGAATTTATATAGAAGAACTAAGATATAACAAAGAGCGTATTGTTGAAATAAAAGTATTGAAGCAATTTTGGATTATTGGAAATTGACTATACAATCGTTTAGAACACAAATGTACAATGTGTCCAGTTTAAATGTTCCATTGGTTTTGTTATTCTTATGATGTAATGGCATGCACAACATTAACAATTATAAAACTAATACAACTAACCACCACAGACACACGCGCGAGCATGTCTCTTTTTATTTCGATACAAAAATTACACACAAAAATTATTTACTCTTTAATTACAAAAAGAACATATTACTGTTGTCGTTATTTTTAATTTTCGTGTCAAAAAACTGATGGAAATGTTTCACATTATACAAAAAGATAAATATAAAGTTCAAACAGCTTCTCCATTTCCACTCATGTGGGTCACACTACTAGAATCGGTATAGAATCTTCTTGCTTATCTAAGAAGTGTCTAAGTAACTTACTGAGGAATATTTAACAGTTTGTTTCGTTTCGACTAAATATTTGAAGACTAATATTTTTTGGAAGGAATTTATATTGCTTGAAGGTGTTTGGGAAGTGAAGAAAGCGGGAGTGGAATGCTATAGCAGAGCAGAACGCACGATTTTCCAAATTATATAGATAACATTGAAAAAACCTTCTAAATGTTTGAATCGACTTGTGTTGTAATGTGAACATTTCCGTTTAGGCTGTGATAAACCCAAAAAGGTGATAAAGCACTCGAAATTAGAAACGTCGACAACAGTAAGAATAGATAATAGCAACCGTGACGAAGGGTATTGTCCTAATACTGAACTGGTACATGGCTTGTGCTTGTTTGGCTGTGCTTGTGACGGTTGTTTGATGGTGGGGGCAGGTGGGCGACCGCCCGACAAAGACGGCGGCGGAGGTGGTTATTTGGAGGACAGAGATTCGGAAAGTTCTTCGGGCGTTTATGTGACGCCGCTACGATCGCCCGCCGACACGGAGAGTTCTGCTACAACCACACCCGATCAATCCCCACAAGTTGACACGTGCCAACCAATCTTGGGGCCAGGTCAGTGGCGCGCCGGACCCAGCTTTAACGCACACGAGCTTCTCACGCCGAACGACCGTATCCAAGTCTATTCTCTAATTTATATACAGGTGACGGAAAAGCGTATCGAACCGTGCCGATTACACAAGTACGGAAAGAAATGAGAATGGGAATGAGAAAAACAACTTGAAAGAGAGAGAAAGAATAATTGTGCGCGCGCATCGAGGCGAGTATTTAGTTCCAGAGGCTGGCCGAATGTTGATTGCCCCACTATTTTAACCGCTGTTGCTAGAAGCGCAGATTAATTTGTACAAATGATATTTTGGTCTCGTTATCGTTGACTTTTTTGCACAATAGGTAAAACTAAACACTTTCATCCGGCAACATTGTCCTTTACAGAGAGAATTCACTAGTTGGTGGTATTCAGTATGTTCGCAACATGGAAGGAGTGAGGGTGTTGAAGAAATAACCATATTGGGGACAATCAGCATTCGGCCAGCCTCTGGAACTAAGTCTCGCGCCTCGATGCGCGCGCACAATTATTCTTTCTTTCTCTTTTAAGCTGTTTTTCCCATATTCTCCTTGTCGTAATTGTGTAATCAGCACGGTTCGATAAGTAGGCCAGTCGGTATGGGTCATTTCAGACCAAAAGTACAAGTAATACGGCTGATCTTTTTTTTATAAGTACCTTGAAGTACCTATGTAGATTAGTTTATCGATCTATCGATTTCCCAAATTATAAAAAAAAATAAAAAACTTTTTTTCTTGAAATTCCTTAATACTTCACGCTGGGAGGAAGGTGGAGAATTATAAAAAATACCACCTTGTAGGGGAAGTGTTTTGCAATAAAAAGGTCTCTTGCGTTTTTTTCGTCCGATCAATGGTTTTTCCGGAAAAAATTCGGTAAACTAAGTATCTGTTCCGCATCCGCGCGACTCTGCTGCACCTACTTTCTGAATTGCGGAAAAAAATATAAATATTCAATCAGATTTTTTTCAATCTTTGGTAAGAGTTAAGGTTGTAAATAATAAATGAAATGTAATAAATTGATTTTTACATATTTTTATTGGAAAAGGGTATGCAAAAAATTATAACTTGAAATTATATATTGATCATCTTTTATACCTTTTCACTATATACATTTTGTTCGTTGAATATTAATCTTTATATCACAGGAGTATCAAGTTTTATTTTGAAAAAATAAAGAAGATTCCTACCCGAATCTAAAAATTGCTATTTTCGCTTTCAATACAAAAAATCATTGAATCCAAAAATGTATGTAAATTAATTAATTTTGTAATTATATATTCTTGATCTTAAAAGTTTCCCCAACATTTCTAGGCAAACACCATTGAAATTACTTTACTTTTATCAAAGTTACAGTACTTAATATATATTTTCTTGTAAATTCAAGATCCTTGAAATTTACAAGATAATGAAAAGTGCCGTATTTCGTAATTAGGAAAAATTAATTATCCGTAAATTTTATTTATGGAACAGACTTCCTAAATAACAGTTTCCATCCTTCGAAAAATTGTTTCAATGCCACCTTATTATATAATATATTTTTTATTGAGATACTTGGTTTTTGATTAGAATATAATATACACAACCAAACTTATTGAATCACTCAGTATTTGTGACTAAAATATTTTGTAGTGAAAAAACTGGGTATGATAGTCGAAGTTAAGATTTTTTGCTGTTAATGAGCATGATAACCAAAAATAAACGACTGCACATTAATTATAATATTCCAAATTTTGTGTTCAGTGATAAAATCACGTTACTCCTGTAATTTTATTTCAGTCCAAAGATTATAATAATGCCTTATGTTGGACTAACAGATGTGCAGAGGGGAAAACTGTTGCTCTCATTGAACAAGGAATGCCCCAAAGAGACGTAGCAGAGGTAGTAGGCGTAACCCAGGGTGTTGTATCAAAAACGTTATTTAAGGTATTTGGAACTTGGAACCCTCAAAAATAGGCCTAGACAAAGTCGTCAAAGAGTTACAACTGAACAACAGGACCGCTTTGTGTGCCAAATTGCTAGAAGAAATCCAAATGTTTCTCATCCAGAGCTGAAACGACAACTTCTAGAAGCTACAGGTGTAAATGTTTCAGTTGAAACTATACGAAGAAGACTTCGTGCTGGAGGGTTTCACAGCATGGGACAGATACGGGTTCCAGAGTTGTCCAGGCAAAACAAAACTGACCGGCTAAATTGGTGCCGTCAACACCAAGACTGGACAATTTAAAATTGGAAAAATGTTCTTTTCTCAGATGAGACCAGAATTGGCCTTAGATTAGATGATCGTCGAATTCGGGTTCTCAGAGCTCCAGGAAGACAAGCTAGACTCCAGACTGCCAGTTCTATCCCAAAATATGAAGGAGGAACAGTAATGTTTTGGGGAGGTATTATAAGAACAACAATAACTCCTTTGCTGCATCTCCAACAAACTTTAACCGGACGAAGGTATGTTGATTTGGTGTTAGAACCGGTAGTTAGGCTTTGGCGAGGTGCAGTTGGGGATAATTTTATCTTCATGCAAGATAATGCACCTCTCCATACTAGCAGAGTGGCTCGAGAATTTCTTAAAACGGTAGGAGTCACCATTTTGAACTGGCCTGCATGTTCACCGGACTTAAATCCAATTGAAAACTTGTTGGACCAGCTTGAAAGAAGAGTTAGAGCTCGTTGGAACTCTCCAGGAAATATCGCACAGCTCACTCAAGCAGCGTTGGGAGAATTGGAAAACATACCGCAATAAAATGTTAACAATTTAATCAAAAGCACTCCAGCGCGAATTCAAGGTTGCATAAGGGCTAGAGGTGGCAATACGGATTATTAAAATTGATAATTTCCTATTCTTTTCTTGTTTTTTACTAGTTAATTCAAATCTAATTAATTTTCAGAAACCAAAAAAGAAACCATTAGGTTTAATTTGTAAATTATAATTTCTTTAATCCGTATTTGAAAATTTTTTTATTAAAATATTGGAAAAAGAATGAACTTTATTTTTAAATAAACTATTTTCATATATTCCATTCATAATACAAAATATTAGATGATTCCATATAAGTTTGGTTGTGTGTATTTATAGTATATATGAGTAATTTGCTGAAAATGATTATGTGCTATGACAAAAAAATGCCATCTTAAAGCTGACACTTTCCTCTTCAAAACGCCCTATTACAATTATTTATATATACATTATAACTGTTCAATAGTTTATAATGTACTCCGCTGCGCTTCAGAAAATAGAGTCGCGCGGATGCGGAACACATACTTAGTTTACCTAATTTTTTCCGGACAAACCATTGCTCGGACGAAAGAAATGCAAGAAACCTTTTTTGTTGCAAAACACTCGTTCTACACGGGTTTATTTTTCTCTACCTTTCTCCTAGCGCGAAATATTGAGAAATTTCGAAAAAGAAAAAAGTTTTTTGATTTTTTTTCCAATTTGGAAAATCGATAGACTGGTAAACTTTTTTTATATTAATCTACATACTTAAGGTACTTATGAAAAAAAACTCAGCCGTATTGCCAATTACTTGCTTTTTCGCAATTTGTATAATATCATATATTGTGACTTTTCAATGTCATTTAGACATTCAGTCATTTAATTAGTCTTTTTATCTCGTCCTTCATTTTAGAATGGGTAAAAAACGTTCATATACTGTACTGGTACTGGTAGTCTTGGTATTTGTATCAATAATATTAAAATCCTATTTAGCTAATTCTTTTCATTCAATTTAAACCAATGGTTGGATCGTGTACAAGAATGATATCTTGGATCCGGTCACGATTTTTATTTTTATTTTTTTATTTTTTTGAAGCAGAGCTGCGTTAATTTATTGTCAAATTGGTTGTAGTGTTTTTACCTTCGTAACACACATACACATATATCACTCTCTTTTTTGCTTTAATTTCCGTAGCCTATAACATTTTTTTAATCATGTTGGTGGCTTTAGCATATTTCAATGGCGGGAAAATTTTGCTGTTTATTGTGTCTCTGTAGCCTTTTTTTTTATTCTGAATGTTATGAGGAAAGTAGCTCGTCAAATATATAGATAGATATAGATTGAAACAAATACTTTTATACGGTGAGAATGTTAAATCTTCCTTCTTGTCTACACGTCGATTTTGGAACAAAGAATACACCAACAGACATGAAGCAAAACGAATCTACAGAGGCCTATTAAGATTCTCAGTGTATGCCAAAGCTAGCTGTCACCTTCAAGGTTATCTATTTACATTTACATGTTTAAAAATGTTAATTTAAGTTTAAATATGCTTCATATACTATCAAAGGTATTCTGGTGAGTTTAAAATAGACGTGTAGAAGTTTTTACTTCATCCATTGAAACTAATCAATAATAAGAATTAAATGAATTATTAATGGTCTCACTGTATATTATTAGAATAGCATGTTGCATGGGAGGCGGATTTAAGGTTGAATATTTTTTATTAGTTATGAATGCTATGATTCCATTTTTTTTAAATTATTGTATTTTAAACAAAACCTGGAATACTAGAAAAATTAAGGTGCAGCACAGGGGAGAATAACAATTGAATAGAGAGGATAGAAGATAAGAAAAGGATTAAGGTATTTACAATACCTGACAAAATCTAGAGACAAGAATTATTGTGTCTTTTAGTCCAAGATTCCAGAGCGATAAGACATAACTTATTTTCAAATAGATAAAATGTTATGTTCTCAGTAGCATCTCGTGTGCTTTGAATACCTGTGTGTTTGTGGAGCTAGCTTAAGGGCACCTGGGCAGGTATCAGGTGGGGGAAAGGTAACTAAAAATAAGATTTACTTTACTTAAATTTGTATGTCTGATTTTTATATGTGTTTTGTAGAATAATATTCTAAAGTAGTAT
>CAJUYG010005540.1:0-13710 GCA_910591675.1 Galerucella calmariensis
AAAATTTTTTAATAATATCGGACTACACCACTGAATTTTCTTGTCTTGGGATACAAAAGATGTACTTTAACGTCCAACTTTTCACTAAAATATTTAGATTAGTCATATTTTCCTCATCAATATTCATAAAGGTCGCCAAGAAACAAAGAAATCGTCCAAGCATCAAATTTCAAATTGTATTTAATATTTTCTAGATGAAAATAAATGGAAATATGGGGTTAATAAACTCAGTGGGATAAATTTCTCTGAAAATTGAACTAATTTACATTACCTGCCTAATCCGATTCTGAGTAATTCTTTAAAAAAAATCGACGACAACGACCTTGAAGGTCCTTAACTCTCTAAATGATTCATTTTTTGTTGTCTTGTGCTAACCTGTCTTTAATGCCTTTCCTCACGCCAACTTGTAAGAATGAGGCGTGGGAAGTCTACAATCTTTGTCTTTTCGACGAAATATAATATGCAGCTGCTTGCAACTATCAAATTAAACATTAAAAATTCGATTCTATACTGGACGCTACTTTTTTTTGTCTACTGTCATAAAATTTATGCGAAAATATTTAAACGACTTTAATAAATATTTTAAATGTATGCAAGTTCCAATATAATTTATATATTAACCCACGACGCCAGCTAATGTATTTGCTCTGGTGGAACGTTTCAAACAATAATGTGTTTTTTTGTTATTGTTTTTCGGGCCGAGATAAGAAACTCATGTTCGACTGGGTCCTTGACCAGTACCCATACAGTGTTGGACTCATGACTCATCCCCACGGGAATGCCTACCAACCAAACCCACCTCAAACTCGCCGTTACTAACCTAGCATACTTCAAGACGGGCGGCGGTCCCTCACACACTCTCCGTCATCTTCTTCCTTCTATCACTCTTACCTCTGACATGTCATGTCGAGTCCTTCTCGGGTAAACATACAACACGGCTTCACCCACCACGTCAAATTTAGTAGTTGAGGTGCGCATGCGTCCAAGCAGCATTTAACCTTCTTAACCGCTGAGGAGCGGGTCAGGGAATTAGAGAGGTTGAGGAGAGGGGAAGGTAGGAAGGAGAGAATGCAAACACGATGGGAGGTGGGGAAAAGAGACTGGGATGGATGGAAGGAGATTAGATATAAGGACTGGGAGCATGAAAAGAGGGAGGGAATAGAGGTGAAGGTTGGAAATCCAATGTTAGGGGATGAAAAGATGAAAGTGGTATGGGTGACTAAGGAAGACAGTGGAATGGAGAAGGGGATACAGAAGATGTTTAGGGATAGGTACCCGATGCTAGTTGAAAAATGAGAGGAAATGGAGTGGGTTAAGGAGGTACGCACTACGGAAAGAAAAGGTACAAGGGTGAACGCGGAGGAGTTGATCTGTCGGATGGAGGGTGATTGTAGGGATGAGAAGAAGGTGTTTGATATGATGAGTCGACTGTTTGAGGAAGTGGGGAGCAAGGTCAGCGTTGGGCTACACAGGCTTGAGCATGTGGAGATGGAGGTGCTGAGGAAGATGATCGCGAGGTTGAGAGCAGATGGGACGAAGGTGGAAATTTATACAGATAGGGAAAAGGAAAAGGAGGTCAGGAATGAGGCGGTAGTCCTGAAGGATATTGGAGAAGTCAATCAGGAGGTGATAGAAAGGATTAAGAAGGGCTTAAGAGAGATAAAAGGAAAGTGGGTGGATAGACTTAGAGTCTCAAGGAACAGGGAGGTGGTAATAGAGGCAAAGAAAGGGTTTGAGGTCAGAGGAATTCTGAGAGATGTGGAAAGGGTAACAGGAGCTAGAGCGGTGGAAGCGGAAAGGACAACAAAAACCATTAAGATGGTGGGGATAGATCCGTGGAGTGAAGATGAAGTGGTGAGGGAGAAAAAAGAGGAATTGATTGGGGAAGGGACAAGGGTGATGAAAGTGATGAGAGAGAGCAACAGCATGAAAATGGCGGTGGTGAGGATGGAATGTGAGAAAGCGGAAGCTTTACTAGCAGAACGGGAGATTAAGCTGGACCTAAATAGGGTGAATATTATAGAGGGGAGAGAGGAGGGCAGGTGTTTTGGATGTGGAGTGAAGGGAAACGAGGTAGCGGGATGTAAGACAAGGAGAGTGGAGAAGATTAGGGAATGCTGGTATGTAAGAGCGTGGGGCACATGGCCAAAGACTGTCGGCAAGCCTTCCTTTGTAGGGTATGCGGGGAAAGGGGACACAAGCTAGGGGAGGCAGATTGTAGTAGGGTACGGAAAGGAGTAGATGTAGACGGAGATGGAAAGAATGGGAGGTACCCTCTGGACCCCTCAGAGGGGACGAGTCTGAGCAAGTAGGAGGAAGGAGAAAGAGTGGGAAGAAAAAATGTAGAGGATAGATGGAGGGTATTACAGATGAATCTAGTGGAGAGCATGATTGTGAAAGAGAAGGCATGTGAGAGGTAGAAGTGATAGAATGGAGTATATGACGGAGAGTGTGTGAGGGACCGCCGCCCGCCTTGAAGTATGCTAGGGTAGTGATTCCGAGGCGGGAGTAACGGCGAGCTTGAGGTGGGTTTGGTTGGTATGCATTCCCTTGGGGATGAGTCCAACACTGTCTGGGTACTGGTTAGGACCCATTCGAACATGAGTTTCCGATCCAAGCCCCAAAAAAAGCCTTCCATTCGTGTGTGTGACTGAATGTGAGCTGATTAGCGCAGTTGGTAGGGTATTGAGCTTACAACTCAGAGGTCGTAGGTTCGAAACCAGGTTAGGTGCTGGTTTTTTTTTTAGTTTTTCATTTCTTATTTTCTGATATTTCTATACATAGTTACACTTTGATCAACCGGGTTTGTGCCTGGGTTTTCTTGTTTTTTTTTTAGTTATATATTTCTGATATTTACATATTTATTCCAATATTGTTATGTTACTACTAAATTTGGCAAAGTCTTGAGTCATGCGCAGTTGAAAGAGCCGTGTTGTATGTTTACCCGCTCCTCTTCTCTTCCCCTAATCATGCTTTCCACTACGTCACTTATCTCCATCCATTCCTCCTCGCCCCTCAACATAATCTCCACCATATTTTCCCAGGTATTCTCAGAATAATACTTCAGCTTTTAGGTCAAAAAGTTTACCAAGAAAATACATTTGGAATTTTAAGACATTCTCATTGATATTCTTAAAAAATACCTAAATTTGTACTTTTTTGCACCCATGTAACTGGTGCTAGCTTTAAGGGGAGTTAATGTAATAAAAACAGTATTTTCTTGATTAATTGCCTACCCTGTATCACCTGTAAACACGATGTTGGTTTCGTTAGTTAGACACCGGATGGACTTGGTGTTGGTGGATATAACATCTGCTGGATTGCATGGGATGTTGCGACACAAGAGCAAAACTCGTTTTTGATTTAGCTCCTTTTTAAGTTAAATCAAATTACAATGTTTCGTGCAAAGACAAGTTTGGAAAAAGTTCCATAAACATTGGATATTGTTGGTTCACGCTATTGTTCGATTTGATAATAATTATACATATTTTAATCGAAATATTTCAACATAAATCTTTGGAAAATTTGAACAAAACAAATCTCGAATAATGACTAACAAAAAAAACTCGAACATTAACACGTAAAAATGAAATTTCATTTATTTTATAAAATATTTTCAAGGCAAATACACTTATAACAATTGCTATAATACCCACAATGTGTAAATATATGAATATACCGTTAGAATTTCTATTTGCATTTCCTATTTTTAATTTCAGCACCGTGAATCATCGAAAGTAAACTAAATAATATATATGAAATTCCTTTAGACTAGTTACACAATGCTTTCAGCCATGTGTTTACGAGTATTAAAAGTCCCATTCGTGCTATTACCAAAGTGACGAACGTCCCATTTAATTAATAGAGCTATTCAATTTACGAAAGTGAGATTGATATGCTTATTTTTATAGAAATAAATTTCCTAGTTAGTATAGTAGCTTACGAAGTTAGCGAGAAAGAGAAATTCTGGACAAAAAATGGCCAAAATATTACTTTTCATTTTTTCGGTAATGTTAAAAGGGAAATTATTGTAAATAAATATGATATACGGATTTAATTACAGTAGTGTTAATGTTTAAATAATGTCAAGTCCGAATTCTAGCGCATGATTGTATTGATTAAATTAAATTTGATTAATTATGTTTTAAATTATTGAAAATAATACGTGGTACCTAGGTATGATAATTGTGTTCAAATTGAGCACCTGTAAATATGGATTTTAATATATTATTATTATTATTGTATTATCAACGTTTGTAAATAATTATGAAAAGACATTGAACAAAGTGAACAGTGAAATTTAGAAATAAACAGTTTCATATACATATAACTATCGAAATGTATGAATAAATTGAAATGTTAATAAGCACATACGCATAAGGTTCAATAAACATATTATAAAAGTGTAAGTTGCATTTCATTTGATTTCACGCGGAATACTAATATGAACAATACGATAATTATTATCGCCTGCTGGATTACTCATTGTTAATACCTAGTACAGTTCAACTGGGCGGAAATAAAAAAAAATGTACGCGTGGAGCCGTATTGTGACATTTGTATAACAAGGGAGGAAAGTGCTACTTTTATCACTAGAAGTGAGAGATGGAGCCAACATTATTATACAGCTGGATCCCCCAGAATTACTCGTACTTGGCTGACTACTATCAATTTCATTAACTTCAGTAGGTACGTTTACACCGGGCGTATCAAATTTTTAGTCCGAGGTCTAAATGACGTCACGTGTACTTTACTTTCGGTGTAAACACCCAAGGAGTAAAATTTGGTACTCGAATTTGATCCATCTCAACTAGGGTGGATTAAATTCAACTTTTAACGGTGTAAACACGGCACATCAATATTCGTGGACCAAAATGACAGTTTAAAAATAGGTCGCTGTCACGTAAGATCGGGTCAAAATAACCTAAAAAAGCTGAATAAAATAACTAAATAAAAAAATATAATAAAAATCTACCATAAAATCAACTTAAGATTTAAGGTTATGTCATTTCAATATGAAAATGTCAATTATTTTGGTCCCAGACTTTGAACCTGGAAAGTTCTCAACAAAAATTTCATCGGGTGTCAAATTTGATTGTCACAATCAAAACTAGTCTTTTGAATATTTTGCATATTTTGCTTATTGTTATAACAGTAGAGTTGTTTTTAAGTTACAAAGTTCATTGTAAAAATAATATAAGTTTTAAACGCTTTTGTATTGGGGTTTTTGTGCCTGTGCATGCGGCGTGGTCTAAACAATAAAAAAAAGGGGTATAAAAACTAAATTTTATCGCGAAACTAGATGAGTGCTAACAAGGAGGAGGCGGGAGCCTCCTCCGGGTTTATGGAAGTAGAAAATTGGGATGACGAGCCTGCTGTGACTAACGTTAATAATTCTGTGTCAAATAAAAATGAAAATAATGGGATCAATAGTGGAGGAAATGAAGTTCACCTAGTCGACCGGATGTCGCCATCCAGTAAAAAAATAGTTGAAGAAGTGGTAAACACTCCTTTTTATTTCAATCCATCTGAAAAAGAGCTAAGTCTCTTTTTAAAAGAAATAGAAGAACTACGTGTAGAACTTAAGAAATGAACAGTTAGTTACTAATGAAATAGATGAAATACTCAAGAAACTGAAGAAAGCAGAAAACAGGAAAAAAGAATATCCTTTAACAAACTTTGGCCCATTCCTTGTCATGCTGGAAGGCGATAAAAATCAAGTAGGTTATATACATCCGATGAACGTGGGAAAACTGCTGAAGAGAGCAGATGTTCAAGGCATAAAAAGAATATCAAGAAAAGGTGCTAACCGCCTGGGGATCGAATTCCGCACAGCCCTGGCCGCAAACAACTTTCTCAAAAACAACACCCTTAAAAACGAAGGTTACCGCCTTTACATACCACAAAGACTAGTAACCTCGCGTGGAATAGCCAGAAGAATAGGGAACGCCATAGATGAAGAAGATTTTATCAAGGAAGCCGAAGCCATACGGGGGCTGGAGAAGATCAAAATAATATCAGCCAAAAGGCTGAACAGAAGAATCAGGAATGAAAACGGAGAAATACAACTTCTTCCTTCAAATACATTTTTAATAACCTTTGATGGTAATAAACTGCCAAAAGAAATCATTCTCTATGACTGCATGATAGAAGTAGAGGTATATGTAAGCCCGGTTATAATCTGCTTAAATTGCTTAAGATATGGACACCATAAGGCTCAGTGTAGAGGGAAACCTAGATGTTCACATTGCACTGAGAACCATAACTTTATGGATTGCACTAACAAAGATGTGGAACCAACCTGCGTCCATTGCAGGGGAAATCATTTGTCAACATCCAAAAATTGTATGGAGTTCAACAGACAAAAATCTATCAATGCTGAAATGGCCAATAAAGGATACTCATATTTTGAAGCTGAAAGACTGTTCCCTAGGCTGCTGGGGGTTCCTGAAAGGAATAATCATGAAAATAGAAGTGATGCAACAGAATTCCCTCCCTTAACACAAGGCTCCCAATATTTTACCCCAATTCCCTCCTCAAGTAATTATTCGGTGGCAGTTCAGAGATCAAGGAAAACACCTCGAGGAAGAGGATACGATAGAGAGGCGCATGAACAATGCCTAATTAGTCAACCTACTAGAAGACAGGTAAGCCCTGTTATCAATTCTGCCATCTATAATGAATGTAATATTAATGATGAACAGAAGCTCCAGCTCCAGAGGAAAATTTTATTGAAGGTAAAAGAAGCAAAATGATCTTTAATGAGAGTATAATTGATGATATTTTTAATAAGGAAGGATTCTCCTGCAGTGGGAAAATAAACCAAAAATTAATTGACTTAAAAATTAATCGCACTGTGGCCCTTGTTTAAGGGCACTTCAACTTTTCACCAAGAAGCACTCACCAGAGAATTTAAACCCTTTGGTGAGGACCAGTCTAGTTCTTGTTTTTTCGGTTCCTTTCAGTTAACCTTATATATCTATAATTTCAGTTTTGTAATACCTGTTTCTAATGGATTGCATTATTCATTGGAACATACGCAGCATTGTCAGTAATAAAATATATTTGATACAAAATATTAGAGATTTGAAACCTGACCTCATCTCATTGAATGAAACTTTTCTTAAAAAAGGTAGATCCTTTTTTATTTCTAGGTATAACATGATCAGAGAGGATAGGGATAACAGCTCTGGAGGTATTGCTATCCTTTCAAGGAAAAATTTATCTTTTAAAATTATAGATACAAGGCAGGCATTATTTCCAAACAGGTGCCACTGTTTGGCTATAGAATTAAATAATTTAGTTTTTATCTCAATATATAATCCCCCTGATATTAGGTTAAATTATTTATGCTTTCAAAGGTTATTTCATATGGTGAATCAGGTGGGCAAGCCAATCATGGTCTGCGGGGACTTTAACGCCCATGATCCAGCCTGGAGCCCGAGGGACCAGGATCCTAATGGTAACATTTTGCTGTCAATTATTTTAGATTACAATTTTGTCATATTAAATGATGGTTCACCCACCAGGGTCGGTAGACCCAATGAAAGATTAGGAGCCCCTGATGTAATTTTCTGTTCAGCTACTCTGGTCAATAATTTCAATTTTTCTGTTAGCAACGACCATGGGAAAAGCGATCACCTACCTGTTATATTGACTAATCCAAACAATGGAGATCAAGTGAACCAAAACTTCTTACCTAAATATAATCTGAAAATGGCTAACTGGGAGATGTATAAGAATAATATAGTTGATAGT
Organism: Galerucella calmariensis; assembly: GCA_910591675.1. Classification (NCBI taxonomy): domain Eukaryota; kingdom Metazoa; phylum Arthropoda; class Insecta; order Coleoptera; family Chrysomelidae; genus Galerucella; species Galerucella calmariensis. Next base: position 7,759 of record CAJUYG010005540.1, read on the forward strand.
TTTGAATCCTTTTTTCCGACTAATTATAACCATTTTCACCAAATTTTAACAAATGCTGCTAATTTAGCAATTCCCAAAATCAAAGGGTATGGAAATAAGGGTAATGTTTGGTGGGACGCTGAATGTTCTGACTTATATAAAAAAAAAAGATTATCCTTTAAGGAATATAGACAAAACATCAATTTGGAATCTTATTTGGTGTATAAAGAAATACAAGCTAGGTGTCATAGATTACTAAAATTAAAAAAAAAGAATAGCTTCATGAAGTTTTGCAATGCTCTCTCTCCTGATCAACCTATAGGACAGGTTTGGCGGTCAGTCAAAAGGTTTAAAATTAGCTTTCAGCCGCAAAAGCATTCATGGCCTCCTCAAAATAATATAGCTAATGAATTGTTGAATCATCTGTCAGGAGTGGGAAGGGCCGCTCAAACCAAACAATTACTTGAAACAGAAGGGGAGTCGTCAGCAGAATTTAGCTTGGATGAACTATATGTCACTCTTAGATCAAAAAAAGATACCTGTCCAGGTATAGATAATATTGCTTATTCAATGATAAAAAAGCTTCCAGCAATAGCATCTCAATTTCTTGTTGATCTATTCAATAATATTTTAAAAGGTATAATTGACATACCCCCGCAGTGGAAACAGCAGTTAATTGTTCCCATATTAAAGCCCAATAAAGACCCAGTGGATTTTAGATCTTATAGACCTATTAACATGTCTAATTGCTGCTGCAAGATTTTTGAAAGTTTAATTAAAAATAGATTAGAATGGTTGTTTGAAAATAAATTAATTTTACATGATGCCCAAGCAGGCTTCAGACGTAATAAGGGGATTTATGAAAATCTGGCAATCATATCCTGTGAAGCTGCTTTACAAATTTCAAATAAAAATAAAATGTTAGGTGTCCTGATAGATGTTGCTTCTGCCTACGACAATGTCGACATTGAAATGCTTTCTTCTAAACTAAAACAATATAAAGTTCCTTTTGATATCTGTAATATCATAGTAAAATTGTATTTTAATAGAGAGATTTGGGTTAAGGATATACCTAGGGGAACACTAGCTGGGCCAGGCATAACAAGTAAAGGCATTCCACAGGGATCCCCCCTTTCCCCTCTACTTTTCAATATTTATGTAAACTCGCTTATTGAGATAATCCCTCCGGATGTCTCCTTAATACAATTCGCAGATGATATTCTGTTACTCCATAAGGGGAATGATAATGTAAATATGTCTTTTTGCATAAACAGGTCCTTGGTAGAAATTAAACAATGGATGGACTACCACAAATTGAGCATTAGTGCTCATAAATCTAAAGCTATTTTATTCCAAAAGAGCAATAAGTCAGTTGCACGCCCTAACATAATATATAATAATGAAGTTGTGGAATGGGTTAATTCCATGACATATCTGGGGGTCAACTTTGACCATAGGTTATCTTGGAAAAGTCATATTGATAAAATCAAAAACAAAGCCATCAAAGCAATTAACATCTTGAGTTACATTGCAAAAACTTGGTGGGGGTCTCACCCTATTACTATGTTGACATTCTACAAAGCCTTGGTACGTAGCCACTTGGACTTTGGGTCAATAATCTTCTCATGGGGGGTTTGCAAAACAGATTTGGAAAAGCTGGATAGAGTACAGTATCAGGCTATTAGACTTAGTTTAGGATTAATGAAATCCACCCCCATAAATATAATATTATCAGAGGCTGGAGAATGGGATCTAAGTCATCGCAGGACTTGGTTGGCTACGAAGTTTTTATTAAAAAATGCTTCCCTCACGAAGAGCAAAGTATATAATCTAGTTTCCGATTTCTACATTGATTATAATGATAAAATTAACATATGGGAGAGAAAGGTTACTCCTCCATTGATAGAGGCCTTTGACATTGTGTCTGTTATTGCTGGCAGATTATTGAAACACACTAAATTACCTTGCTATTCATTCTCATTGGAATCTCAATATTTAAGTACTAAAGTAATAGATTTTAAATTGGAGAAGGACAAAATGAATAAATGGGATTTTCTCCAAAAAGTTTCAAATAAATGGGGTGATTCTGTTTACAAAATATTTACAGATGCGTCCAAATCTCAAGATGGTAGAGTGGGTATCGGGGTTTACTCCAAAGAGGCAAAGATCTCAGTATCTATGGGTTGCCCAAATGAATTTAGCATTTGCACAGCGGAAGTATACGCCATATATACTGCCTTAAAACTTATAGACACGTTACAACTGAACAATTGCATTATTTTCTCAGATTCCCTCAGTGCATTAAATAGAATTACGTCTCAGGGACTATCTGGCAAGACAGACCAAATTACCTTGCTAACGAAGGAAATTCTATGGACAGCTCACGCCAGGCAACGAGACATAGAATTTGTCTGGATTCCAAGTCACACCGATATAACAGGTAATGATACTGCTGATAAATTAGCTAATGATGGAAGAGACTACAAGCCTACCTTCTCCAAAGTTGACTATAGAGAATTCATACCGTATCTTAAGAATAACTTATGGATTTCCTGGGAGAGGAAATGGAGAAGTATGTCCATATGTAGAGGGAATTTTTATGCCAGTATCCATTATAATCCATATAGAAGGCCATGGTTTCAATTTCTTAAAAACAGTTCGAGAGCCTTCGTCACTGTGATGTGCAGACTTCGAAGCGGGCATTGCTGCTCCCCAGTGCACCTACATCGTATTGGAGTGAAGGAAGATCCTTATTGCACCTGTGGTAAAGAGGGGGATGTCAATCATATATTCCTAGACTGTGAAGTGAATAATTTTAGATGTAGCAATTTGTATAAAGTCTTGCTTGGCAGTATTAACACCGGTCCTGTTTCCATAAATAACATTATACACTCCACATGCTTAACCTCTATGCGAGCTTTAATGGACTTCTTAGTGTGCAGCAAGTTGAAATTATAATTCCTGCATTTATAATTGAAGAAGTGGTGCCCTCATCACGACACTGGGTGCATGGTAATACCGAGCCCAATAAAATTGGAGAAGAAGAAGAAGAAGACTTTGAACCTGGACAATGCAGCAAAACAGTCAGTATAAACACTGATGCTCTAAAATAAATAGGTCCACGATTTGGTCCTCAGTCCAAATTGCTCCACACGGTGTAAACTAACCTAGTGACTCCCATAATTTGGTTCGAAATTTTTTGCGCAAGAGATTGCTGTACATAGCCAGGCTAGTCTTCACTTGAGGGAAACGAAGAAAGTACATCACATGAGGTGTCTATCGATCACATTCGACGAGATGAGTCCGAAAATGTCATTTTTATCTGCCGGAGACATACCATATAGGGGTGAGTTTGTGAAATATTAGAGTTGGGGCGATTTTGAGTGTGTCATGAAATTCCACACCCTTTTTTAAGTATGTATACCAAGTTTCATATTTTTTTTTCATTATTACCAAAGATATTCATTAGAACGTATTTTTAATTTGTGGATTTGTAATTTTTTTAAAATCTCTTGATATCGTATTATGGGTTAGAACCATTTGGAATCATTTTTTATCGATGGTTTGGTTAGGTTAGATTAGGTTGCTTTGGGTTGGGTTAGGTTGGGTTAGTTTTAGGTTAGGTAAGGTTGGTTTGGATTGAGTTGGGTTAGTTTGGTTAGGTTGGTTTGGGTTAGGTTAGTTTGGTTAGGTTAAGTTAAGTTAGGTGAAAAAGTGTGAAAATAATTGAAAAATAAAAATTAAAGCAAAAAAGATAGGATTTTTGTGTTTTTTTAAAGTGGCGTAACTTTTTACCTGGTGACCTCCGACAGAAAAATTTTGTACCATTGTACTCTACTCGTGAAATGTGATCGATTGATACCAAAATTGTCCACTTTCCGGCGTTTCCTTAAAGTGGAGGCAGACCTATATCCATAACGGTGATTCTAAACGGTGCAATTAGTGCAATATGTAACTGCAACACAGTGGCTGGCAACATTGAAAGCAATAACAGCCAGACTAGGTAATATATTGAAGATATTTTCAGTGTGTTCCGTCCATATAGCTACACATGTTTTGTGTTGCCTATGCATTGAATTGGTTGCAGCAAGAGAGTTGCCGAACGATCGCTTGGCCAGCGAAAATACTCTGCAATTTTACTTTGTTTTAGTGTGTTATGGTGTTCGTTTGTTGTTGTTGTTGTTATAGTATATAAAATGACTAATACTTGGTCGAATGGGAAGATTATTGAGTTTATTAATGAAATACATTTACATCCTGAGTTATAGAATGTGGAAACCGGAATTTATAAAAACAGAAATGCTGAAAAAGTTATAGACGATGAATTTGGTATGGATGAGGCCTAAAAAAATTCAGATACTTGAGAAATTATGCAAAGAATGAGGCGACAAAGAAGAAAACTGGTAGTGCTAGCGGTAAACTAGTGAAATGGTAGTTTTAACTTGTTATTTCTAGACTTAGGTAATCTAAAGTTTCACGCCTAACGTCGAATCCACAATCTACCCTTCTTTTTCTCTAACTTTGATTTTAAAACAATATAAGTCGCTGCGACGCGAATAATTTCGTCAGCCACTCTTGCACGATTGTGTAGTCCGTCTACCACACAAATATGGCAGAGCCATATGCTACAATTGAAATGTTGTCTTGCTGGCTGGGCTAGTTGCTAATTATACAGCCACATATTGCACTAAAAATATTGCCCGTTTAGAAGGTGCTTAAGGGGAATCTATCGGCAGCAATTTGACAAAATATCGAAGTATTTTTGGCAAAGAATTTTGAGGTAATGGATGTATTGAAAATTAAGGAAAAAATATATCATGTAGATTAATGTCGAACTTAGAGTTCTCATCGAATAAAAACTTTGAAATTCTAACCAAATTTTGTTGAAAAAAATACGAATCATGAGGTAATTACACATATTAAGCAAAGTTTGAGCCCTTGTAAACAATTAAATATGGATTAAATGGAAAAACTAATTGATAAGAAGTCTAATTTGAAGCTTTATGAATACTATATAAAAATCTCAGAATCCTCAAATTACTTATGACCGTACAATTCCTTATTGAAATTCGGTTGCTACCACTAAAATATCGGATAAAAATCCATCTCTCGCTTTTCTATCCTTGTATGACTGACATTGTCTCTCTGCTTCGGTAGTCCCGTGCCGTTCCATTGTTGATACAACGCTCGCCGGTCTCCCAGTTCAGTACTGACAAAGCTTATAGAGTAGTACGTGAACCAAAATCCGCTTGGACCGCTTGGCTACCTACATGTTACGGAGCTTTCATATTTCTAATAAAATTTTCGATATGTGAACTTAAACGTGAGGACGTAGGGAAAGAAAAAAATATACAAAGCATAATTGTGCAAGGTCGAATTTGGTAGATGACCCTTAAGGGATATTCGTAGACTTCCAACCTCCGTTTGCTTCAAAGCAAGAATGTGTCCTCCTGTCGAGATTCTTCTGAACTATGCCCGGTATAATTTCTGTTTTTTTTTTCTAGGAATTTCAGCTGGGAGAAAAAGTACAACTTTGCTCCCACAATGCGGCCAGGAAATGTATAATTTGGATAGAGGTAGGCGGAGAAATATATTTTTTAATTCTTCCAAAATTAAGGCAACACGAAAAACTTCTTCATTTTTTATTTAAAAAAACTCTTTTGATTTTCCACCGTTTGAAATGTTTTTTTTTGTGGCACATTGCAGAAAATTCATTTTGAATTTGACAATCTATTATATCTACCTCAAATTATAAACACCCTATATGGGTTGTTAATTGTTGATTTTGTCCCTAAGTTTAGCCATCAAAAATGTTAAAATAATTGTCCAATATTCACGAAATATTACGCTGAAAACAACGACCTGATTACTCATTGTTTGGTCTCAAAAAAAAATAAACAGCTAGATCGAAAAAAAAGGTTCATGACAGATATAACTTTCGTATTGAAAAGTTATTTTTTAAAAACAATTTAT
>CAJUYG010005541.1:0-13707 GCA_910591675.1 Galerucella calmariensis
CATCTCAATTATGTGATAAGTATTAGGAAATCACAGAAAAAAATGTGAGTAATTGGATGATATTACTTTGATAAAATAGGACATGGCAACATCTCTGTGGATTTCAACAATGAATCAACTTTGACATTGTTTATTTCGGCATTATCTATTTGAACGAATAAATTCATAAAGTTTTATATCCCGAAGCCGGACCATCATTAGAATTATAACACTTCGGTTATCATTTTCGTCCTTATTAGTGCCTTTTTCATTCACTAGAATGTACGTCAACCGAACGTAATTCGATGAAATGTCCATATACAATTTCTAAAACTTCTTCTTCCAGATAAAAAAATCCCAACAAAGGCACACACCTATCACTTTAATGGTCTCCGGAAAATAAGTTTTCCTCCTACTCGCTAACAATACTTTCACAGTATTTCTGCTAGACGAGAACTCCATTTCCGTCAATTAGGGATCTAGAGAACAAGTACCTACATATAAAATTCTACAATTACTGGTACTACGCTCAGTAGTTTGTGAAAGGAAGCACCTTGCTTTGTTATCTTTAGATCTAGTTCCATTTGGGATAAAGCAATTTAAATTTTGGAATGTTACTGGAGAGCGAAAAGTAAAACTTAATACACAATTCAATGATTACGTTTGTAGCAAATTAATCTCTTCAATTGATATTTATTAAAATCGGTGGAATTCTTAACTACACTTTTTTCAGAACAAAGTGCGAGTCAAAACCATAGCAAGAACTTGAAGGAAACATTGGAATAATCACCCGATCTCGAGAGCAAAATTAAAACAACCTTCGGGATACCTTAGACAATGAAATTGGTAATATGAAAGTTTTTGTAATACTTGTACAAGCAGAAAATGTTGATGGAATATAATCAGTTTCAACCCAGTTTATTCAGGAACTTTGAAGATTTAAAATTATTACTAGCTAACCAAAGTTCAAAACTTGGCAAGTTATATAAGTATTAAAAAAGTTTCTCGAAATTTCATCAGTCACCTTATTCGCTTCAATGCGAGATTTCTGAAAAGATGGGGATAATTAATTTGGTTAAATCTTTGAAAAAACTCAAACCATATATGTCTAAGCATTGCGGTATCTTCCGAAAAATATACTTTCTACATTAAATTACTTTGTATGTATGTATGTATCTATATTGGGGTAACATTCACTGAGACCTGAAAGATCTATTGTGCACCCTCACTCCTACTTAGTTTCGAAGCAAATACTAGCAGGTCATGCGGTCCTATTGCCCTGAGAAATTTAAGGATATCTGTATTCTTCAATTTAGGTAAATGTCTCACTTCTATCCAATAATCTCCTAGGTGTTGTGCCCTAGGATTCCATGCAATTTGCGTGTATGTGGATGGAAGTTCCTTCGTTTATGTCACATTCTTCTTCTTCCACTATTTGGAGCTTTTCAGGTGCCCATTCAGGCATTGAGGATCTCTGTTAAAACTGTTAGTGCAGTTTTACTCATGCATCCATTAGATCTCAACGACTTGTAGTCACCCAGCAAAATCTTTGATTGACTTTTTTTTCAAAATTGAGTTTTGTGGTATAAAAATGTTATTCAAAATATTTGTTATCTTGGAATAATTTCTTTGCTCTTATCTTATTATCATTATCATATAACAATATAGTTGGCGCCTCTCATTGAATATCAAACGTCAAAATTTTCTGTCATGTTAATTCTAAGGTTCAAGATTGGTTAATTTGAATTTGTTAGTTCTTCGGAGGTGAGTGTAATGAGGTAATGATATTAAAATAAAGCAATTTTGTGAGATATATTTTTCAAAGTTGTAAGGAGCACTATACAAAAAATGTTCTCCTCGCCTCAGTGAACTGTTAGTTCGTGATGTTCTTAAAAAGCTAGTTTGGAAATATTTTTTGATAAATAGGTATATTGATATGAATCTATTATACCTTGTTTTAAACTAGGAGGAGCATTTTAAGTAATCTCACTTACACCACTAAAAGTTACTAGATTAAGAGGGTGTTTCGGAAGGTTCGTGTTCACACTTTTTGAACTAATTGACAGTTACGAGACATACGTATTATATTGCTCGCAGGTGTTGTGTCCAATGAGGGATCAATGCAAGTCTACAATTTGAATCATCATTGGCCACAGGCCATGGTGTAAGTTGTGACCAAATGTGACATTATTGTGAACAAAATGGAAGGTTATCATAAGTAATTCATGTCAAATTGGATTATATAAATATGTACAAAAAAGCTACTGTATTTTCAAATTATTCTCTATTGACATTTGAACACGAACTAGAAGTCAACAGAAGTTTTAATATCAAAAAATACTCTCATATAAACTCAAAACTGGCAAATATCGTTGTCAGTTGTATCAAAAAAGCTGTGTGAAGCGGGCGGAAATTTAACCAATCACTAGGCTGCAGAAATGCCACCTTAAATTCAAATCGCTCCTCTTTGTTTAGAAACAAGGTATAGTTAGCATTGAAATAAGTCGCTTAAGATACTGGAAAAACAAAAATGAATTATAACCACTTTATGTAGGTACTAAATTTGAAGAAATTTTGAACAGCAGCAGGTGCATTGAAAATCGAATAATCCAACTCCACTATTTGGCCTAATATAACGAAGTAACCAATCAGTTATTATTGGGGTCCAATATAGTATTATTGTTAATATGCCGAAAAACTTTGATACACTGACGTTTAATTAAAACATTCACAGGAAACGCCAAAGTAATAAAGTGACGAATGATGGAAAATCGTGGCGTTATGAGTATTTTGCCATTTAGCTGCTAAACAATATTTCCCCTCCTATTTCTGGTGTTCATATGATTAGTTTTTCGTTAACGTGAAAAAAAAACAAGATTTGAACAGCTTCACAAAATCGGAGTTGGTTAACATTGACTTCATCCAGGAGCGTGATAGTTTTGTTTCAGAGAAATATTATAATTATAATATCATTTTGTTAGTTGAGTGAGTTTAGTTCTTCCCTAGCGTTAGTGAGTTGTGTTGTAGAAGAGTGGTAAATTGGGGAAGAAGAATATTATTGATATAATATCTAGGTATTTGTTGATTTAGTAAGGGGGAGACAATGTTCCTAGATTGTCTAGCTGAATGGGCAATATTTACAAAAAATTACATAACAAATTTCATGAGTTTTGTATGCAGGTTAATTCTTATCTACTATATTAATTTAAAAAAACCAATATTTCACAATATTCGAACTCATACAAAATTTATATGCACTCCATTGGGACTTAAAATATGGGTCATCACATTATATTATCACATTATACTTTTATACCTAAACTGAGTTTTTAAAGTTGATGAGTGAGTCGAAAAATGGAATTGGGCCGGAAAAATTTTCGAGCAATATTTTTTTCAAGACAGTCTCAATAAGTGTGCCTTGTCGTGTTGGTTTCTGTTTTCCGCAATGAAGCACCAAGTCTGTGGACAATTTCTCCTTAGTATGGAGCATTTGAACGTGAGTTGATCTGAGAAGATCAACATGTGACATATCGTAAAATTAGAGCATCATTGGATGTTCTAAAGACAACAATTTGGAAACCTTTTTGTTTCTCAGAGGGTTTGACGTTCAGGCAACTGATTTAAACGCAGGAGACTCAAGAAATTTATACAGTCTTGTCAATTGATAAATCATGGACTAAATTACGAACCTGAAAATGGGAGTCAATTGGCTGTTTGGATGTTCCAAGATTCCGAGTCCATGGATGTTGGGCTCGTTAAAGAACGCTACCACTGGTTGGAACACTAGTGGGTTCGCCAAAATTTCCGGTTAGGGGTAGAGTGCTCTCGGCGTCGGTGATTAGCCTTAGTCGCAGAAATAGACCGACGTTGAATAACAGAATAAAAATAAAAAAAAATGAAAAGATGTTCCAAGATCAAGCAGAACCGACGAAAGTTTTCCGTTCTCGAAGTGTTCACATAACTATGATGGCGGTTTTACTTTAAACGCGGTTGGTGTAGCAATAGTTACTCTGAAAGATCGACTAACTGCTACTCTGGATTGGTACATATCGATTTTTGCGCCGGAAGTAATTGCTAAGTCTTGAAAAACGACCCACCAACGACGAATGATCCTCCATCAAGACAGTGCAAGTTCCCATACAGCTCAAAAAACAATTGAGTTTCCAAAGCCAGAAAACATCGAATTGGTGGTGTATCACTATAAAGTCCAGACCTAAGCTCTAACGACCATTTTACTTTCCCAAAAATTAAGAATAAACTGCTTGGTTGAAGGTTCCAGTCCTCAGAAGATGCAGTCAATTTCTTCAAAATGCAAGAGGAAAAGCTGCTTTAAGAATTGGTTCCAAATACTGCAATAATGAATTTTTTTTCGTAGAAAATTCTTGGAAAAAAAATGGTGCTCAAATGTTATCCACTGCTTTTTTCACTCATATGCAAAATATGAGAGGCAGCCATCGAATAATCTATTTTATCTCAGTATTTTTTTATATATTATCTTTCTCTCTCTCTCTCATGCTATTGTTACGAACTCACTGATTCAGAAGCCGGTCCTGTCGCAAACTATGAATGCGACCTTTCTAGAAAGGTTCTTTCGCAGGTAATATTCAGACTGTTCTCGAAGCGTACCATACAATGGTTTATTCACGAATGTTCTCGAATTATAAAGTATACGCAGAGGTGGTATATTCAAGAAGGTTCTACAGTTACGAAGGACTATATATACACGGGTTTTTGAGTGAGTCGGAGAGTTGTTTAGTATATAGTGAATCGGTTAACAGTTTCAGTATACAGTGAGTGAACAGATAGTGAATATAAATAGTGTTGAAGATAAATTAGGACAAGTATTATACCGAGTATAGATAAATTAATAGACATTAAGTAGTGTGTATATAAATCAAGTTTATTATAGTGTGTAAGTGTTTCTTCAATAAATCAATAGTAATTAGCCATAGTGAGCGTATAATTTCATCCCACGGTAAAAATAGTTCGAATAAATAAGAAAAAACATTACATTAGTGTCAGAAGTGGGAAAGTATAAATAAATAATTACGTAAAAATGGCTGAGAGACTGTGTGACCTGAAAGTGACGGTGAGAAGAGTGAATTAGTTGGAAGACTGAAAATAGCGCTGGAAAGTTAAGACTTGGATCCAGGAACATTCTTGTTCAATGACGAATCGTCCACCATAATCTCGTCAATATTTACTTTGAATAATGATATTTTTACCATGGAGGACGATATTTCTGCTAATATGGACGAGAAGATTTCTACCATGAGAAATGATATTTCTGTTAATATGGACGAGAAGATTTCTACTATGAAAGACGATATTTCTGCCGATATTTTGTCGATGAAAATAGTTATTTGTATACTAAGGCCGCAAAATGCTTTTTCGCGTTCCGAGAGAAGGATTATCGCCGAGGCCGCTCCGGCCGAGGCAAGATAATTTCGAGGTCGCGAAAACATTTCGCGGCCATAGTATACACAATATTTTTCGTGCAACCGTGAAAATTACATAATTTCAATAAACATTATGTCTCTTTAGAAAAGACAGCGTTTCAACGCGAATAGAGAAAATTACACCTCAATATCACAATGTTTCTATGGAGATGAAATATTTAGCAATACAAATCAATTTGACATTTCTCGTGAAGTCGTGAAGATGTCCGATAGCGATAGTGATATTTCAGTTACTTGCACTCCTCCTGAGCTGAGAGATCTCATAGACTCAGCACTTTCTGATTTGATACCCGAAAAATCTAAACGGAAATATGAAAAATGTTACAGCAACTTCAAAGATTGGTGTGTCAACCAAAATGTCAAGACGGTGTCAAAAAACATATTATTAGGATATTTGATGCAGCGATCAGAAGTTGTGAAGAGTTCAACTTTATGGAGCATTTATTCTATGTTAAAGACTATGCTTAACGTACGAGATGGAATTGACGTAAAGAAGTTTTTAAAATTGGTACCATTCCTCAAGAAAAAGTCAGTTGGTTAGCGAGCAAAGAAATCAAAAGTTAGTGATGCAAATCATCTACTGTGGAAGGTATATAAATATGGAAAAAAAGTGAAGTATGATGTTTTATTCATAATAATTATTATTATAGGTAGTTTTGATAATGGGAATATCAGGAGCATTGCGACGAGATAAATTAGTGAGAATGACCCTCGAAGATATTCAGGAAGACAAAACTGTATTGATAGTAACTGTTCCTAATACTTAAACTCATCAAAAGCGTGTTTTTACCATTACTAATCAAGATTATATAAGAATTTACTATAAATATGTAACTCTTCGACCAAAACATACTGCTATTCGTCGTCTATTTCTGAGATATGGAAATGGAAAGTGCTCGGCACATGTTGTTGGAGTGCATACGATTGGAGAAATACCTAATATGATTGCAAAATATCTCGGCTTACCAAATAGTGAGGCATACATAGGCCACAGTTTCAGAAGAAGTTCCGCCACGCTGCTTGCCAATACAGGTGCTGATATATCAGTTCTTAAACGCCACGGTGGATGGAAGTCCACTCCTGTAGCGGAAGGATATGTCGAGGATTCCATCCATAATAAGAACAAAATTTCCGATGCAATTTCTGGCACTGTAGCATCTAGTTCAAATGTAGTCAATCGCAAAATGTTAATGTCCAAAGAAAATAATAAGTTTTTGTCTAATGTAAATAATGATTGTTCAGAAACAATAGATTTAGTTGCTTCATCTTCAGGGATGAATATCAGTAATAATATAAACAGTACAATCAATGTTAATATATATCAAAAATAAAGTATGTTTCTGTTGTGAATTTGGAAATAGTTTTTGGTTCGAAATACATTGTTATTGTCATATTTCAGAAATGTCAAATGCTGTAGTGGCGTTCAGTTTGCCGGCAGTCACTATGGGAATGGCCGTAAAAATTTTTGTCGGCCGTCACTCTGGGTAACGGCCGCAAAATATCATTTTGCGGCATCTGTTGCGGCTGCAAAATGCTTGTTTTGCGTCCGGTTGCACGAAAATGACATAACCGCTGTCGAACATAAAATTTCGTCCCTAAAATCAGTTATTGAGAATAAAATTACAACAATGGAAGAGGAAATCCAGAAGTTGAAGAGGAAAATGGCAGACTCAAGAGCACAAGACATGCCAGCAGAAGAAAAGAAGATCGAGGAAATAAAACCCTGCAAGCCAGAAACACTCCCCAAAATAGAAGATATTGGCAGGCAGTTCTGCTCGAGTCAAGGCCCCAACGTTCGACGGGAAGATGTCGTGGACCAACTATGTGAAACAATTTGAAGCAGCCGCCAGAGCGAATAATTGGTCAGACAGGGAGAAGGCAGTGAACTTGACCATCGCGCTCCGGGGAGATACCTTGGATGTGCTTCAGACGATACCTCTTGAAGAAACGGATGACTTCGAGCAGCTGAAGAAGAGGTTGGACATGCGATATGGTCACGAACATCTAGAACACTTGTATCAATCCCAGATGGAGAATCGAAAGCAGAGACGTGACGAAACCCTCCAAGAGTATGAAGTGGATATCGCCCGACTAGTGCGATTTGCTTATTCATCAGCACCAGAAAACATGATGGAATGTCTAGGCATCCAGGCCTTTATTGATGGCTTACGTGACCCTGATATTCAGAGGACGCTTCGTTTAGCCCATCCCAAAACACTGGTCGATGCATTGACTGCTGCTCTTGAATATGAAGCAGCCACGAAGGCGTCAGGATATATCAAAGTTAGAACCGTTCAAGAAAAGGGTGACGAAGATAAATTTGACCAGTTAGTCAACTTGATAGAAAACATGGTAGAACGAAAGCCGAGGAAGATTAGATGCTGGAATTGTGGCGAGCTGGGACATGTACGCAGCTCGTGTAAGCGCCCTGGAACTCCAGCAAACCAAGAGCCCCAGTCCCAGGAAAACAAGAATGGGTCGGTCACGAGGCCGCAGCACCGACCCAGGATCGTTCCAAAGACCCTCTCATACTGATAGCCTCTCTCAGATGCCGTAATGACAGTGTATATGTGGATGGCGAAGTTAATAGCAGAAAATATACTCTGCTGGTGGATACTGGAGCAACTAGATACGGCCAGAGATAATAAAATCTGAAAAGCTTCTGCCAACGAGGCTGCGACTCCGGACCGCAACAGGGGAGAGTGCCAATGTTCATGGAGAGACGCAAATCCAATTGGGAATTGGTGAAGAAAAATTCACGCATATGGTAATCGTAGCTGACATCGAAGAAGATGTGATTCTGGGAATGGACGTAATGAATTTACATGGTTTCCAGTTAGACTTTAAAAACAGAACCATCAAGGTGGGTTCTGAAAGAGTATTCCTTCATTCACATGAAAGCAGGACGGTGTTGGCAGCTGTACAGGAAGGTACTGTTCTTCCTGCACGCAGCGAAACCATGATAGTAGCGCGGCTACAGGGAATCATGGAAGAAGGTACACCGGCTATGATGGAACCTTGGAACCACGACGAAGATGTTGGTGAAGAAGTGCTAATTGGAAAAGGACTGGTTACGTCAGCGAAGGAGATCCCAGTACGTGCTATAAACGTGAACGATTACCCAATTACCCTCAAGAAGGAAACCAGAATTGGATGTTGCATACCGGTGACGTCTGTAGTTCGTCAAACAACGACAACCGACAATTCCAATGACAGATTCAAACAGATATTGTCAATAGCTGGCCAATCCTTGAATCGAGCTGAGAAAAGGAAAATGAGAGAATTCCTTTTGCAGTATCGAGACCTATTCGTACCATTCGTACCATTCGTACCAAGGAGAGAAGACTGGTATAACATCAGCCGTCAAACACAAAATCGATACTGGTGATACCAAGCCAAATAAACAATCAGCTCAATGGCTACCGCAAGCGAAGAGAGAGGAAGATGAGAGAATAATTCAAGAGATGGAGGAAGAAAAAGCAATAGAACTAGTCCATGGGTGTCTCCAGTAGTGCTCGTCAAGAAAAAGGATGGAACTACCAGATTCTGCGTGGACTATCGCCAGCTGAATAACGTGACGAAAAAGGACAGCTATCCTCTGCCTCGGATCGAAGATACGCTAGACACTTTGGCTGGCAGTAAAATGTTTTCCACCTTGGATCCGAAGTCTGGCTATTGGCAAGTAGAAATGGATCCAGAAGACAAAGAGAAAACTGCTTTCACCACCGGATCCGGATTATGGCAGTTCAACGTCATGCCCTTCGGGCTCTGTAATGCGCCCGCGACATTTGAAAGACTAATGGAAAATGTATTGAGAGAGTTATCTTGGAAAACTTGCCTGGTCTATTTAGACGACATCGTAGTATTAGGTAAGACATTCGAGGACTACCTGAAGAATTTGCAAGACGTATTCAAACGACTTCAAGCTGCTTAGCCTATGTTAAGCCCGAAGAAATGTCAGTTATTCCAAAACCGAGTCAACTATCTGGGTCATGTCGTGAGTAACGAAGGAGTGGCAGTAGAAAATAGCTTCCATTAAAAAATGGCCGCAACCAACCGACAAACATCAAGTCAGGAGTTTTCTTGGACTTTGCACATTCATACTATCGAAGGTTCATAAGGAAGTTTGGAGATATTGCCAAGCCACTAAAACGACTCACAAAAAAAAACTTTCCATTGGGATGGAGACTGTCAAACTGCTTTTGAAACCCTCAAGAGACATTTAACCACGGCACCGATAATAGGATATCCGTTACCAGAGGGAGACTTCATTCTTGACACTGATGCAAGCAAAGTAGGAATTGGAGGAGTACTCTCACAGATCCAAGGAGGCCAAGAAAAGTGCTGGGATACTCCAGTAAAGTCCTCTCCAAACCAGAACGGAACCACTGCGTCACGAGAGGAGAACTTTTGGCGGTAGTGAAGTCTGTGGAACACTTCTATTAGTATCTCTATGGAAAGAAATTTTTAATTCGGACTGATCATGCAGCACTCAAGTGGTTGATGCAGTTCAAGAACCCCAAGGGCCAGATCGCTAGATGGATTGAACGACTTCAAGAATACGATTTCAACATCGAGCATCGGGCTGGTGTCAGTCACCGAAATGCCGACTCCCTGTCTAGACGACCGTGCCAACCAGACTGTTCCCACTGCAATAAGGTGGAATCTAGGAAAGCTGCAGTTTCAAGAGCTACAGTAAGCAATGAAGAATGGTCACCCACCAGTATGAGAGAAGATCAAGATAATGATCCACACCTGAAGATGATCCGGCAATGGAAGCAAGAAAATCGGCGACCTACTTTGCAAGAAGTGTCAAGATTTTCACCAACACTGAAGGCATATTATTGGGCTCAGTAGGATTCCCTTGACCTGGAAGAAGGCCTGTTGAAACGAATCCTTGAAAACGATGATGGTTCCGAAAATAGACGACAAATAGTTATCCCGAGATCGAGAGTAGCTGAGGTACTGAGGAAGTTACACGACAGTACATCTGGGAATCAAGAAAATCCTTCAGCGGGTCCGTTTTGGGTTTTATTGGATGAACAGCTTCGACGATGTGAAGGACTGGTCTAAGAAGTGTACGAATTGTTGGAAGCCCATTCGAAAGGATTGCATTAGATATCGCTGGACCATTTCCGACGACAGAAAATGGTGGTAAATACATTTTGGTTGTGAGGGATTATTGTACCAAGTGGGTAGAAGTTTACGCGATTCCGAATCAAGAGTCGGATGTCGCGGATGTATTGGTAAAAGAATTCATTGGCCGATATGGAGTGCACTTGGAAGTTCACAGCGACCAGGGAAAGAATTTCGAAAGCCATGTATTCAAAGAGATTTGTGAGAAGCTGGGAATTAAGAAGACCAGAACAACGGCATTGCATCCTCAGTCAGACGGAATGGTCGAAAGAATGAACAGGATCATAGGAAAATACCTGTCCAAAGTAGTTTCCAGCCACCAGAGAGATTGGGACCAGTACCTTTCCCTATTTGCATTGGCTTATCGATCTGCCATCAATGAGTCCACAGGTAAAATACCTGCAAAAATCCTATTTGGACGCGAAATGAGGCTTCCCTGTGACCTGGAATTTGGTTGTCGTCCTGGAAAAGATCTAGCGGGAGAAGACTACGTGATCCAGTTGAGAAAAAGTATAGACGATGTACACGAATTGGTTCGAACGAATCTCCAAGTTGCCAGCGACAGAATGAAAAATCGGTACGACACGCAGGCTACAGAACTCAGTTCCAAAGAAGGGGACAAAGTATGGTGACACAACCCCACGAGGAGAAAGGGCTTTTTTCCAAAACTACAAAAATCTTGGGAATGTCCATACTTAATAAAGAAGAAGATCAACGACGTCATCTATCGCATAAGTAAGATCCCCAATGGAAAACTGAAAGTAGTCCACCAAAATCGACCAGCGCCATTCGAAGGAGACCATGACAAAGAAGAAGGAATGAAGAATTCATGGGCGGATATGGAGGTACCGGTGAAGCTAGATTTGGAGTTACCACAGAGCAGCGATTTGTTTACGCTCCCGGAAGCCTTTTCACTGGCACACAACATACCAGCCAATACCAAAAATGCACGAGGTTTGGAATTCGCCTTTCGAAAGAATTTTGGACAATCAGAAAAACTCTCAGGACAGATTCCGACCCCCGGCAAATCACTGAAACTCAAACACAATTCACGACACATCTCCTATCTGGCAACAAAGAACGAATTTGAAGATCGATCCACCTACCGGAATGTGTGGGAAGCGCTACGAAGTCTTGGAGACCACGTGCTGGAATCCAACGTGAAGAAACTAGCGATGCCCAAGATAGAGAGCAACCAGTTGGATTGGCGAGTCATTAGGAATATTGTGAAAGTGATCTTCGAAGATACCGATGTCCACATTTTAATCTGCAGCTATTCCCCACGTTATCAGTATCCGATGAAGACAGTACCATGTTATTTCCATACGATCGGAAAGTGCAGGAATGGATCCAGTTGCCGATTTAAATATCCACTTCCGGCAACACAGGAGTTCCAGGAGGCACTTACTATTAAGGAGGGGGCAATGTCACGAACTGACTGATTCAGAAGCCGGTCCTGTCGCAAACTATGAATGCGACCTTTCTAGAAAGGTTCTCTCGCAGGTAATATTCAGACTGTTCTCGAAGTGTATCATACAATGGTTTATTCACGAATATTCTCGAATTATAAAGTATACGCAGAGGTGGTATATTCAAGAAGGGTCTGTAGTTACGGAGGACTGTATATACGCGGGTTTTTGAGTGGGTCGGAGAGTTGTTCAGTATACAGTGAATCGGTAAACAGTTTCAGCATACAGTGAGTAAACAGATAGTGAATATAAATAGTGTTGAAGATAAATTAGGACAATTATTATACCGAGTTTAGATAAATTAGTAGACATTAAGTAGTGTGTATATAAATTAAGTTTATTATAGTGTGTAAGTGTTTCTTCAATAAATCAATAGTAATTAGCCATAGTGAGCGTATAATTCCATCCCACGGTAAAAACAGTGAAAATAAATAAGAAAACATTACACTATGTTATTTCATTTTTCACAATTGAATATTTCGATCGCTTTGCCATTTTGGACGTATGCCTTGCATTTAATCAAACGCTGCTGTTTATGATATCCATTTTTTAAAATCAATAACATCTTCGACAAAAAACCCTTTTGAATGGAAACTTTCCAGGGTTCATCAAGAAGTTGCTTTGCTCTTCAATTTTCAGTTAACCGAGATTAATGAGAAGTTCATCAATATTTTCAAACGAAGACAAAACTTCACAGCATTTTAAAAGTTTTCTCTAATCGCAATTTTTATTTCGTCCCTAAAGCAGTTTATTACAGATAGAATGGCTAGATATGGTCGCATTCACGATTTTTACGAGGTTCTCTTTCTAGAAATATAAGGGCAGTGGCCTGTAAACAATGCTTTTACCTAAGTACAATTTTCCGAGGATATGCAGTGTTTAGACAATACAATATTTTCATTATTCCAACCAAAAGCGCTACACATGGAATACGGGTGCGATCACTCGATTTTTATGTTTTCTACAAAAGAGAGGAATAAAAATTCTTATCATGGGATAAGCTACTATTCACATTTTGAAAATAAGTAATACTGTTGTGAAGGTATTCAAATGTTCCAGTAGTCGAGTTTGAAATATTTAATTCGAAAAAACAGTGTCATGAAAAATCGTTCCGTCAAAAATAAAATAAAATCGTGAGCTTCATTTTTATTACATCAACTATAAAGTGCATACACTTAAAGAAGTCGTTATTGCACTTAAATCGTATTAAAGAAATCTAAAGCGACATGTAACAAGAAAATGATTCGGAAGATTGTACGTGCTGTAAAACAAAGTTTAAAATCCATCGCACTATCAACACAGTGAATAATACCTACTAATAATAAGTTTATTGCTCATGAAAAACAATGTTCACAGCAAGGTTGGTGTGTGATAATATACAAAATTTCAAGTTTTTCTCATCGTTGGTAACAAAAAATTTGGTGGAATGGATACATTATTCAAATAGTAGAAATGGCCTCAATTTGAATATATTTCAAAGGTATATAGTTTTTCTCTTAGATATTGTATTGAATAAATTGAGAGTCAAATGATTACGTCTTGAAATTGGGAAAATGTGTTATCAAAAATTTTAAAACGTGTTTTGATGAAATTTTTTTTATATTTTTTCCATATATATATTATTACAATCTTTTGTAATATTTTAATTTTATTTCGAAAAAGTT
>CAJUYG010005542.1:0-13705 GCA_910591675.1 Galerucella calmariensis
TCGACATGGACGTCAGTTGACGGCCTGCAGGCGACCTGTTAGTGAATGGGGGCCATAAGGTGAGGCATCCTTTATCTATGGCCGATGCCGGTGGAGTATCAGCGACACACGACTAAATCAGTCACGGCGCACGTGAATAAATACACGCCTGCACACTCACAGATTGTTTACAGACCGTCCGCAGCCATCTTCCATCATTCCAGCAGACTGCTCTGCTGATGTAGGACTATATTTTTAACTAGTGTTATTAGTGCCTGTTAATTGCAATGGGTGAATAGATAATGATGTCCTTATTTCATCAGAAGAGGCATGACCTGTTTTGTGGGATAAAACTTTGAACTCATTTAAAGACAGGAATCTTACCAGATATGCTTGGAGAGAAGTTTGCTGCGCTCTGAAAAAGGATTTTGAGGCTATGGTGGATAAGTAGAAAATTGCATTTGGAAAGTAGTTTTCTGTATAACATATTTTATTTGTCCCAATTTCTTGTTTACGATACATGGCTGGAATATTAAACAACAATTTTAAAATCTAACTTACAAACTCAACAAATTGAAGCTGATCACACCTTTTCATAACTCATATCTTACTCATTTGCCAGGGAACTGCCCCAATAGGTGTTAAAATATATTTAAATACTTAATATTTGTCGAACATTGTTGGCTTGTAGACCTCCTCGTGCTGTTGGGTCTCTTGGCACATCTTCCTAACCAGTTATTGTGATCACGAACAAAATTGTTCAGAACAATGCACGCTTTTATAATGTCTACCGCAAAATCCGGTTCATCGTTTATAGGCCTCTGCAATATGCGCCATTTATTGGTCAATATGCCGGAAGCACATTCGACATAACGCCGAGCCCTACACAAACGATAGTTAAATACTCTCTTTTCAAGTGTTAGATGTGTTCCATTGTATGGCCTCATTAAATGTATGTGAAGGCCAAATGCCTCATCTCCAACAAAGTAGTAAAGAACTTTAGGAGATTCTGTCCCCGGCCGGCATTTTTCTTCAGGTAATTGTAATGAGTTTGTCAATATCGATTGCCAAAAAGTAGATTGTTTGAAAATGGAGGGATCACAATCTTTGCCAAATATAGATAAAACGATATCTATTGTAAGTTCCTTGTGGCATTATTTATTATTTTTTCTCTTATTTTTTGGGAATGAAAACCACAATAATGTTTTTTTATTTTTTTATTTTGGTCTTGACATGGACTCTTGCCTCTCACCAATTCTATCGAATATTTACATGGAATATTTTGAAGCCAAAATAGTAAATAATCGAAAATTAAAACCAATTGTCTGGTGGAGATAATTATGTAGACATTTTTGCAATATGGCCTTATGACTTAGTGTCTCTGAATGATTTCTTAACGTATATAAATGAAGGAGAAAAATCTATAAAATTTGAAATTGAAATTAACAATTTTTGCCATTTTTAGATGTTCTTATCAATAAAACACCTACAGGGTATGAAACAAGTGTTTATCGTAAGCCAACACACACTAATAGGTATTTGAATTTTGAATCAAATCATGCTATAAGCGTTAAAAAAGGGGTAGTAAAATCTTTATAGGCCCAGAATCATTTGTTCTAATGATAATCATTTCACAAAGGAGAAAACTACTAAAAAATGTTTTAAATGCCAAAATTACCCGGCAGAATTTGTAAATAAAGAAATTAAGAATATGGAGAAGGCCTTATTGTTAATACCCCATAATAATAACAATAATATTAATAATTCAGCTGACATAATTTTTAAAAACTTGACAATACCGTATGTTAGGGGTTTATCAGAAAGAATTGAGGAAATTGGTAATCAATTCAATACTCCAACTAGCTTCAAATCTAACTATACGTTGAGATCTATACTAACAAAAACAAAACCAAAAAATGAAGAACAATCTTCAAAAAATTGCATATATCAGATATCTTGTGAATAGGACAAATTCTATTTAGGTGAAACATCTAGACCATTGAAAGTCCGAATAAGTGAACATAAAAAATATATCAAAGATAGGGAGTTCTTTAGGTTCTTCAGGTTTTTGTAAACATGCTTGGGAAGAGGGGCATAAAATTCAATGGGATTCGACAAAAATAATATTGAAAGAGCCCAATAATAAAAGACGAAAAATCAAAGAAAGTGCTTCAATACAACTAAATGCAGATAAATGTGTAGCTAGTATTTCAGCCGAATGTAGTCAAATTTGGTTACCAATGTTAGAAAGAGAAATTTCCAATAATCAATTACCTGCGTTATCAGGATAGCATCATAAGTTTTTATCCAGGTTTTCTTATGATTTATCATTAGAATAGTTAATCGATACACACTTCAATACACAAAATCACCGAACTGAGTCATACATATTTTGAAAACAAAAATAATCATACACAAGAAAGTAACAACAAACGCGTTTTATTAACAACATTTCCAAAATAAGCGAAAAAAGCGCTATCCCAATAAAAACCGTTCCTGGAACGTGCACTTCACTGGATTCCATTTCTAGTAGACTATCATATCTTTGGAATGTCATAAAATAAAATATTTATTTCACATTTTATCAGAGATGTGATCTACTATGAATGGACCTTAATAAAATTTGACAACAGAGTAATAGTCTTTGTATGGAGGGATCACAATCTTTGCCAAAGATAAATAAAACGATATTTTGAATCAGCTACTGCCATTAATACTAAGGAGCAATAGTCTTTGTATGGAAACACTTCGTATCGGACAAATTATGCGAACGTGCTTGCCATCAACAGCACCTATGCAATGTGGAAAGTCAACATTTATATTTAATTGTTTCAGGAAAAGAAATAATAAAGAGATGGGACAATCTTCGGGATGCATTCTTGAAGTCGAAGAGGAAGCTAAAAGAGTGCAAAACACGTGGAGCTGATGCCCATGATATTAAGAACTACGTCTACGCTGATCAGATGCAATTTTTAAATAAATTGTACGAGTTAAGGGAAGTTGCAGAAAGTTTAGAAGGTAGAACAGACAACAACGAAGACGAAGCTGTTGATAATCCACCCGAAACCCCACTACTTCCAAAAGGACTATCTGTAAGAACCCCAAACCGCGAGAATTCAAAAGACGTTGCCAGCCTGATGAGGTTGAGCTAAAAATGATAGAAGCATTAGAAGATCAAGGCCCTCATATTTCATTTATTCAAGGACTTTTGCCTCATTTGAACAACTTCGACGACAGTGAAATTCTTGAATTACAAATGGGTGTTTTGGATTTAATTTCTAAAATAAACAACAAACGCAAAAACACTGCTCAACCTCAACTACTTCCCCCGCAAACACCTTCCTACTATCCGAACAACTATTCCTTCCCGCAGTATCAATCATTTCCCACACCACAAATGTCCTATCCCAATCAATTCAGCGCAACTAACAGCTTCCAATCACAACAACCCCAAATCTATCAGTCTCCAAATCCCATAACTCAACCATTCAAAAATCCACAAAATCCTAATAACAGCGATTCAAACCACCAGCAGGCATTCTCTTCGAAAGGATAGTCACTTGAACATCAACAACAAACCACTGCACAATATTATCAAGATTCTGGCCACACTTCAGCAACCACATCTCCAGAGACCTCTCCATCGGCGAGCCCTTCCCCAGCCGCCTCTGCGCATTCAGATGCCGATTATGACATTGCTGCTTAATTTCTCACATCCAGTAAATACATCAACATGAACAATAAATTTACATAAATGTACTAAGAAATATGTATTCACAAATATTTAGTACATTTGGAACATCAATAAAAAGTGTCAGATATATAACTAATTTATTACTTACCTCAATGTTAGAGCAAGCCTTTCTCTTGAAGGAATGGAGTTCCTCAAAGGATTCAATGGACATTCTGAAGAAGTTGAAAAAATTTGATACTATCAAGCCTTAGTTCTTCAAAAAAGAGTGTAGAATGTTCCCGTGCGTTTTCTGCTTTGATTGATAGGATGAATCCAGCACTTGCGCTTAATTCTACGTCGCTTAATACGGCGATACAAAAACCACATAACTACTCGTTTAGGACTCACTATTATTCAATAATCTCGTGCAATGACAACTGATCCTTTGTCCGATAAAAATTCGGCATACCTGCTACCGATAAAATATCGGCATACCCAGTGAAGGATTTACAAATTTTCAAGGTATAGGCTGAATATTTTTTGCCGCCCTTGCCTCAACAATTGTCATATCATAGGTATTATATAAATACATTATTTTTACAATGCAACAATTTCCTTGTAATTGCACATAAAATAATTTTTCGGTATATTTTTGAGCTAATCGAAGCTCAATCATGTATGGGTGGGGTAATGGGGTATTCACTAAATTATTCATTATATTCGAATAAAAATCGAAAAATTATATACAAACCGTCCAGTTCGTAGCCTCCAACCAGTAGTGAGACTGACATGTATAAGTTGTTAGTGGGAAGAGGGGCATATTTTTTACAATTTTGCTCTTTCCACTCATAAAAAGGGCGCAGAGGAGATAGGCCGATTACTGGTTGAGGGGCGGCGAACTAGCTGTTTTACTATAGAATATGGAAGTTTGATACTCTCGGAACGTGCAATGACAAGTGAGAGAGAAACTTCTATCTGTAAGACATCAGAAAACCGTCATAGAAAAATATTTTTGATTTCTGAGGTAAAAAAAAATTCGTTCACCAAATTTGCCGCCCTAGGCTCGAGCCTACTCAGCCTGCTGGTAAATCCGCCACTGGGCATACCTACTATCGATAAAATAGCGGCCGATTTTTTACCGACCGTCCAGAATCGGTGTGTGCGCCGTACCAGTACTGACGTGACGTTAGTGTATCAGTTGCGCGCCCGCATAATATACAAATGAAGCGTTTTCGATTGTTTACTTTTGGCTGCTAGTAGCAGCTCGTAGGACTGAATTCCGTTCGTTTATTACCGGGCGTGACGCCTAGTCTTACCTTCCCCTTGCCCCTCAAGCACATACCGAAAAGTATGAGTTTCAAGCCACGGACATTTAATATTTGACGTTTGTCAGGTTTGACGTTTATTTAAAGGTTAGATTGTGCCGATTACGATTTAAACCTTACTAAAAATATCTAAATATGCAAAATTTTATTATCAAAAACATTATAATTGAAAACTGTTCTTCTAACAACACAGGAAATTTATTGGCATTGGCACATGTCAGGTGGTTTTGAGGATCCTAAAAAATCGTGTTCGATTTGCTCAAAAGTCGTGACGACTGAGGCGTCACGCACAAGTGCTTGAAGCCCAAATAAACGAAAGCAACAATAATCATAGATATTATGGAAGAGGTTATGTTATTTTATTTTTTGTTTTCATTGCAGATCAAAGAAAAAATAAGTCGGAATTAAAGATTTAAAATATTACTCAATACAAACCTACCTTCCCTGCAACTTTGTATATATAATTATATCAAAAATGAATTAAAAACACGAAATCAGGCCTAAAATTAAACAATTAATTGAACGCTCGTTGTACTTTTCACAAATATTAACCATACCTATTACTCCAAAAATAAAAATATTAGGAGTCAAAATTTATTTTAACAACACAAAATACTAAAGCACAATCAAAGAAAAAGCAAAAGTTTTACAAAACACACACTGAAAATAATTAAAACAGCAAAATAAAACCACTTAAATATCAAAGGGCAAACCACTTAAATATCAAAGGGCTTATACGGCAGCTGATTTGTTTTACTCGTTACTATGATGACATTGACATTTCAGAGCGCCATCTATCGAATTCTACTTTACCCAATAGATAAATAAGTATATAATTACTATTTCTCTATTCATTCCGTAATTATTCTGTCAGTTCTCTGTTTCTTTGAATCTTAAATTCATTTGCATAGAGTAGAAAAAAATACTTTGTCATGAGTTTGAGTGGTTTTACTAGTTTTCAGTGTTTTTAATTGGTGTTTTATTATGGACAACTATTATTTTTGGCACGTAATGATGGAGGATTTACGGAATGCAGAGGAGGAAGTACGTGTTAACGAAGATATGGGCTCCATCAGGTTTTTATATGACCATCGCTTGGAAGCATGCCGTTTGTGGGGCACTTCTTTTGTAAGCAGTGAAACGCGACTGACTAATTTTTATTCAATTTTAATAGGTACTAATTGATTTAGACTACCTTTTTATCATTGGTAATATAACATAACAAATATAAAAAATAATTAAACACAGAAGATATGACAACCGTACCAAAAAGAGGCTAAAAATAACTAAAAAGTAGATCTTTTGTATCAAATAATGCTGGCAACAGCGCAATAATTTTGAACGTTCACATGTAGGTTCAAAAATTAGTCAATTTCGACCGTGGGAGTCGATAGATCGTACGGGATAGACCCCATCGTACGAGAGAAGCACCTATGATTTTCAAGAATAGCTACCCAGGTGGACGTGATAGCAAATCGCCCGACGTTTATCTTTGTGAAATTTCACTCGACGTGAACGATATTTGGCGCGTCCGATGTCGTTCGACGTTCAAAGTGAACGCGCCCCTGACTGACAAGTACAATGCCAGTTTTCGATATATTACGAGCGTACTCGTTATGTCATAAGTCAATTCTGGTTGAGCGCGAATTTGAAGCTAGTGGCATTTTTATTCATATAATTTTTATCTTGGTAGGTAATTTCGAGCAGCAAATATGTTAAAGACAATCTCCTGGGTATACAAAATTATGTTGCATAAGTTTTTGTTGAACTACTATCCATGAATTCCCAAAATATTTGAATTTGTCCATTTTATTGATCTAGGTTAATAATAAAAAATTATTAATCACTATAATAGAGAAATTCAACTTCTCAGTTGGTTAGAAGAAGCAATAATTGTCACCTTCACAGCTAGTAGTGTATATAGGCACGAACAACTTCGTGTCTGTAGCTGTCATTTTGTTAACATGGAGAGAAAAAATGGACCAACAATATTTGAGTTCGGATTGCGACCCTCAGAATTTTGCAATGATTTTTTTTAATAGAAAGCCCAATCGCTATAGAACGTTTTAATAATAAAGGGAAAATTGCAATTGAAAGTACCAAAAAATCCGCAATTTTTTTTATATTTGACAATTATGTAAAAGGTCATTTTAGATTAGACAATTTCTTGTGCAATATTTAGTTCAATTTTTGTAACAATTTCTGGAATGGATTTCTTGTGTGAAATATTGGCCAACTGTTTTAAGCCATTTTAGACTATTCCAATTTATTGAACAATATTTAGTTCAAGAATCTGCGCAGTGATTTGATTTGATGATGTATCAAATTGATTGTATCAAACACTTAAACTCGGTTTAATGACAACTGATGCTTAGATTGTGACTGATGTATTTATTGTCAGTAGTAATAACCCAAGGACATTGATAATTGTTCGAAAAAATTTTATGACAGATTTCGAAAGCTTGTTGCTTGTTGTTGCCTTCAAGCAACAAGCTTGAGAAAGCTTAAATAAAAAATGGTCCCAAACTGTTGTGGTCAACAATTCCTGCCCAAACATAAACTTATTCAGGATACTGAGTGTGGTCCTTCATTTTCCAATGAAGATTAGTGTCTGACCAGTACCTATCTATAGTTTTGCCTATTGACAGTACCATTTAAACAAAATGCTGCGTCATCTGAAACACATGCACATGAACACACATGCCCTACAAATTATGTGGATCATTATTAGATCGCTACATATATCATCACTTCACAAAATTCCATCCTTCGATCAAAATCCTCATCGTTGAGTTCATGATCTGAATTAACTTTGTACGGGTGACTTATTTTTTATTAAAATATTTTATAACTGTAGATTTACTCAATGAGTTTTCCGTCGCGATTTGTCTACTGGATATGTGTGGATTTTCTTGAACAGTTAAGAGCAAATCCAAAACTGCTCGGCAGAACAGCCTTTATAATTATCTCTTACACGTTACCAAATTCTCTAAACTTCTTTCCTATTTTCGATACGCAGTGAATTGACTATAATAGAACAATCTATCTGAATATTTTTTATCATTCCACAATTCACAAACTTCTCGCAGAGTTCGGTACTTGACACCACACCCACACATTATTAAAATTTCCATTCTTCCTTTTTCGCTTAATATCTAGTCCGGGAGCGGTCAATGCTGCGGTCGTGTGCAATAATAGGTCCAAGGATAAAAAAGTGACATTCTTATGTATTTTGAGTAGGTAGCTCTGAATCCGAATATGCCCGGCGTTTTTGCAAAAAACCGGTACGTTTACGGCCCATTTTAGAAAGAAGAGGTCTCCTGTAACATTTCAGTATTTATTTAAGAAATTATAAATTTTTGAAAGTCGAAAAATCGACGGTTTTTAGCAACTATCGATGTTAATAACTTTAGACCTACTGAACATTTTTCAAAATTGAAAAATCCTACTTGTTCCTTGAATCTCTCTAAAAATTAGTACCTATACTCCGATATTTAATCAAGTCCGTTGCACCATAGTATATAGACAAAATAAATATACTATGGTTGCAGGCAAGCCTTGATCGCCGCTCGCCGAACGCAGACCGATCTGTATATGTCGGTGTCCGTAGCGATAAGTGCCAAACGCCGGACTTGCGAGCTTCTATCGGAGTATACAAATTTGTAGAGCACAGATAATACATGTTGTAGAGTAAGGTTTAAAGAACAAGTAGGATTTCTCAATTTTGAAAAATGCTCAGTAGGTAAAAAGTTATTATCTCTTTAATAAGAAAGCGATTCGGACATGCATCTTACCCTGCTATCTCAACAAAATTAAAGTAGGTAATAACATCTGATCTATGTGAAGAGGATCATTAAAGGGCTGACTTAGACCATATGTTTTTAAAATGTAAGAAATAAGAAATTCGAAGCTCACATGTGTTATTGATAAACTTAATGATTACCTCAAATATCCTATCCGTGGTCCAATAATGACTTGACTAACCACTAGGCTAGAAGCGTGTGCCCTTGTCTTTCCACATAGTCGATGTAGAATTTTTCTCTAGTTTGTGGCTGATTTGACAACAGTGTTCCTGGCTGCATGGATCTACTCCTAATGCCAAAAAAATACAATTTTTTAATGTCACACACCATATGATTGAAAGAATTGGTCCTAAAGCTGAACTCTGGGCACAATACTAACTGGTACATTTTTCGAAACTTGACCATTTGCTCATACCAGTAGTTTTTTACATTCAAGGTAAGATTCAATCCATTTGAAGGGAATACCATCAGAGTATTTTTAACAATTCTGAGAAAGTTTGAAGTTGCTGGATTTATCACGAGGATTTAAAATAAATAAAAAACCTTAAAAACATTTATTATATTATGAATATCAATATAAATAAAATGGAAAGATGCACCTCTCCATTACTTGCAGTGAAATTCCTTCAACTGTTGTCGTCATCCCCAAAATTAATAGCTTTTCGAATACGATCGACCTTACTCTCGCTATTAAAGCAAGGTTTAGCTGCAATCGGCTTTTTTTCAGTATCGAATTTTTCTTTATTAGGCGCAATATAACCTTGAGGTTTTACGTTTCTAGTTTTACTTTTCATATATTCCTCGTATATTTCTTCTGGAGATTTACCCTTCACCACTGCTATGACATGGTGTCTGGCTATACGTAACATTTTTTCAGTAACGCCAACACAGTCGGCGGTCGTCGGTAGAAACAGTTTTCTTGTCAATCTACCCAAATTTGAAGCAAGAACTTTGAATTGTGGGTGAGTTGGCAAAACGTTTTGAGATCGAAGAGCTTCATAAATGGCCAGCTGAAGTTTCTGTAACGAAAAAAATATATCAGTAAAAATTCATGTTGTCAACCCAATATTCTCTTATCTTACCTTCTTATGGTTAGTAGTCAGTTCTTTAATTTGTCTATTTTGTAATAAACTGAAATCACTTTTTGTTCTAGAACTAAAAGTTCTAACGTCCGATTCCGAAGAAGAGGGAGCGTATTCGGAGTAGCATCTAGCGAATTTGGAAGGAGGTTCGTCAAGAGAATCTATACGTTTTCTTTTCTTTTCCAAACCAAAATCCAACCTTTTGACTGGAGAACGTTTGAATCCCATGCTTTTTAACGGTGAATTTTTACTGGGTGACATAAATAAAGCTCGTTTAGTGGCAGAACTCTTGATCTCATTATGCGAAGACAACGAACCAGAAGTACCTGTAAATAATAGTTGAAATTACATAGATTATTTTTTTCACTTGTCAAAATCTGACATTTTGTTGGTTTTAACCAATTGCAATACATTATTCTAGCCAATCATTCGGTATTATACTGATAATTCTGCTTCCTCATCGATAATACCTTGTTTACATCGAAACGTCAAAATTTTACTTTGAATTTGTCATTATTGACAACTAAAAGTGCTTCGAAGTTTATTGAAAAATGAATACAAACCAGTTCAGTGCCGTCAAGAGAATATTGAACATTCAGGTACCTAATACAAAATTTTAAATTGTTGAAAAAAATAATCTTCCCAAATACGACTCGCTCTTCAAATTTTGTCACATAATTTTTTATTTTCATCACTCAAACTTGTTTATTTGGGGAAAAACATTCAAACAAACCGAATTTAGATAAAATCAATCGTCCTAACGGACTCGTGATTTTATCAATCGGTTTGTTTTCATATTTTTGCCTAATAAATAAGTTTTCGTGGAAAAGAAAAAATTATCGATAAAATTTGAAGCACTCGTGGTATTACCTTTGATAATTGGACTTTTTCAGTAATTTTTTTATTGCTTTCTTTGATAGCTTTTTATGAAAAAAAGTTTAGGAGCCGGTATTGTAGGGCTAAAACAGAAATAGTAATTTACGTTACAAGACCGGAAAGTAGTGAGACCTGAAAAACACCAACTTTCGGTTGCGTGACGTACAATTTTTTTTTAAGACAGACTCTTCGATATACATTTAATTCTTTATTTTACTTTTTATAACAAAGTGATTAACAGAACTAAAACCAGATAAAATAATAAGTTTGACATGAACGTCAAATTAAAAATCAACGAACTGTCATCACTCGACAATATATCGAAAGGTTGTTACCATAGTAACGTAATCAAGGTAGATTGTATTATAAAAGAGCGATTGGAAAAATGAAAACAAAATGGACGTCAGGGACCGGCAATAGCTATTTGTATAACAAGGGAGCAAAATGCTACTTATCCTCCCGAGGATGGAGTTTACTGTCCGACGCGTAGTGGAGGGCAGTAATCATTCAAGGGAGGAAAAGGCATTTTACTCCCATGTTCTACATATGATTTTTCCGCCTTTCTCACATTCGCTTGAATAACTCATTTTTTAAATATAATTTTATATTTTGTTGATGAATACCTAACCACAGAGTACAGATGTGACCCAAGTCACTTTGAAATTGTTAATCTGTCAATAGACCGACCATAGCATGCTATAAAAATAATATTTCTGTCATAATTTCGAAAACCGGATGTATCTATGAAATGTCCAATTGTTAATGTAAGAATCGTTAAATTAAAATAACAATTTACTGATTTCTACCATTTTGCAAAATACAGGGTGTTCTATAAATAGACGGTAAAATTTATATAATATTATATAGTTATGTCGTCAATGCGGTATAAGTTATTTCATTGATGACGTACCATGACGTCAGTTTTACTTTTCATCCCTAGGGAGGAAAAGTACGACTTTGCTCCCTATAATGAGGCCGGTAAATGCATACTTTGGATAGAGGTAGGCGGAAAAAGCTTTTTTCGGTCCCTAGCGACCATTTTCCGGTCTAGATCGCAAAACGTTATTTTCTGGATGAAAAATTGTCCAGAAAGTGTATATTTTCTGGTAGGTCTTACAAAATAGTTATTTACGTAACAATTCCCCTAAGTGATATTTTACGGGATGAGTAGGCAGTTTCCAGGACGAGTACTGGAAGCCTGCGAGTCCCGTAAAATCAACTTCGGGTAGCGTTACGTACAATATTTTTTCTGCAGCCGTTAGTAGATAAAATATTGAAAAATAATAGGGATAGATGCTATAAATATTACTTATGTACATTAATTGTACAATTACAACAGTTAGCATCTTCACTGATTTCATGTGGAATAATTATATCCTCGTCACTTTCGTTGTCGATTTCCATTTCTGGATTGGAAAATTGAAAATACAGTTGAACTATCAACAAATTTATTTTGACAAACGATGTCATAATAAAAATTCCGTAAATGTCATTGCTAAGACCGCCTACATAGATATTGAAAATCATTTCGAAAGTAAAAAATCGTCCCGAAAGTAAAACAAAACTTTCCGAAAATGGCTACTTTCGGTACGATTTGTGTAAAGCTCCATTTTCGATTTAATAAATCATAAAGTTCTATTTTCGGGACGGCTGCAGAAAAAAGCTTTTTCCGGTCCCTGGCGTCCATTTTCCGGTCTTGATCGGCAAAACGTTATTTTCTGGACGAAAAATTGTCCAGAATGTGTACTTTCTGGTCGGTCTTAAAAAAAATCTATTTCAATATGCCTATCTAAGGACGACACAACTTTTCAAGCAGATTCGACTGCGATTCACCACTGCGTTGAATAAATTAAGACAGAAAAGAACACTGTTGAGTTGTCATCTTCACAGTCAGTCTACGCTGAAAGCACTCGATTCCATAGAACTAAGGCTAAGCTAGTATAGGAGCGTTAATGCTAGTGGCGTCTCTTCTGGTAATTTTGTAAGTTCATACGTGAGATCGAGTTGTTTATTTTATGCTGTTTCATCAAATGCAGTAAATCGTATTGAGTAAGTTTATATGTGCTAATAATAAATGCATACTTATCATAGTCTAATCAACAAGATCAAAAACGTGTTAATTCTTGATAAAGCTCCTAAAAATATGAGCGATGAGATCTAGAAGAATGTATCGAAAGTATAGCATTTACAGTCTTACAAATCAACCTGTTATAAAATATTATACTGAGAATAAATCAAGAATAAGAAAAATGACTACCAATAAACTCGGTATAACTTGAGAATATGTTATACTCAGTATAAGTATGGTATAAGTAGTGACCCAAAGTTATACCGACCCCTACCCTTGTTTAACTGTGTTATAACCTAAAAGAAATTGACGTTTATTACTAATACGGATTGTTCAAAACATGCGAGAAAAATGTTTTTGAGAGCTGTAAAGGCTGTTGAAGAAGTGAATGAAATAATTAATATGGAAAAAGAAAACGTAGGGAGAGGGAGGGTACATTTACTCTTTATGGTGACGAAGAATTTAGATTAAAATATCGTTTTTCAAAAGGTGGTGTTAGGTTTATATAACAAATTATAGGTGATTCCCTTAATATGGACATCGTATAAAACACTTCTTAAAATAATTCACTACTCCGCGTGGCTGCTAATACAAAATTAGAATATAGATAAAGATAAACTAATTCGTTCGTCTTTTTTTGCACATAAATGCATTTGTCAACTGCACAGAACGTCACGAATACGACAACTTTTCTTTAAATTTAGGGTGTTTTATCTACTTCTGTGAACGGCTACGACGTTGCCAAACTATTATTTTGGAATAAAAGGAGAATAATTATACCGATGTTATTCGGAGTTAATTTGTGGAAGTGTTATACTTTCCTTATACTTAAGGAATTTCAAAAAAGGAACCCTAAGAAGAGATTCCCAATAAAAAAGTTCTGGCTCTTCGAACTCTAT
>CAJUYG010005543.1:0-13701 GCA_910591675.1 Galerucella calmariensis
TCATTATGGTTTTTGCACAACGCTGCCAGAGCTTGTAGAAGCCCATAAAATATTTAGAAAAGTGTTTATTTTTTAATATTCATAAATTGAAAAATGAATGTTTAGAGAAAATCCAAGGAAATAAGCACATTAAAGATTTGAACGGAAAAAAAATGAAAAGTAAAGTGCTGCATCTGAAACAGAGACGATAAATCAAATTTCTTGTTGAAAACTTGAAAAACGTGACCGATGACTGGATTTTCGGGGAATATCGCCCATGTGCATGTCCGGAAATTGAGCAGCACTATGGACATTCTGGAGGCAGAAATTTGAAATGTACCCGCAAGCAACAGAATTAATAAAGAAAGGAGAAAGTACAAAATATGCTCAATTGCTGACACTGATAGGTGATGAAAGTATAAGAATATACAACACTTTTACTTTTGAGGAAAATGTAACTCAAACTTTAGATATCCTGCTGAAAAAATTTGGTGATAACTCCAAGCCAAAGAAAAATTTAACATTTGGAAGGAACACATTTTTTTCATATAAGCAAAAAGAAGGTCGGTATACAGAGCAATTCATAACTGAGCTCAAAAATGTATCACTTATATGTGAATTTGGATTATTAAGAGAATCATTGATGAAAGATATGGTTTGAAATCAGAAAGATTGCGTGAAAAACTCCGACAAGAAGACTCTAAAACCTTAAACGAAGCTGTGAAAATCTGTATAAATGCTGAAAGTACAAGAGAACATAGCAGGCATATAACAAATGAACATGGTACAATAGATTCTGAAATTGACATTCTGCAAGAGCAAGGTAGTAGATCCTCTCATCATATAAAATCAATCAATCAATATAAATCGAAACAGTCTCAGAATCCATGCACAAAGTGTGGTAAAGTGGATGCTTCCAGAAGTTGTCCAGCTTTTGGTGTGAAGTGCAACAAATGTGGAATGAGAAATCATTTTGCAAATTTTTGTAAGTCTAAGAATTTCAAAGATTCCAATGAGGGAAATGGTCAAAACAGGTATGAAAAAGGTTTCAAAAATGATAATGTCAATAAAAAGTGCATTGTATAGATGAATTATCACTAGATAATGTAAATGGATATTCACAAAATTTTATTTTTGTAGGTAGTGTAGATGATAATTAATGTGAACAATCCCAGGCAATGGAGGAACTGTTAGGGGATTCATGGGTAGTAGATCTTGTGATAGAAGACAAGGAGGAAATTGCATTTAAGATGGATACAGCAATGGCAAATATTATCCCTGTAAGTTTATTACATAAAATTGATTTTGATATGTCAAAAGTTGGAAAAACAAGTTATAAATTAACATTTTATAAAAAACATAAATTACCATTGATAGGAGAATGTTTTTTGGTATGCAAAGTGAATAATAACTGTCATAAGCTTTCGTCCTATATAGTGAATGAGAAAAATTTTCCATTACTAGGTCTAAAAAGTTGTTCAGAACTTAATTTAATAAAACTGATAGATTCAGCAACAAGTGATAAACAAGAAAATTGGGATAGTATTTCAAATAGATATAATAATGTTTTCAATGGAATAGGTTGTTCAAAAAATGAATATCATATTGAAATTGAAAATAATGCCAAACCAGTATCTTATCCTTCCCGGAATGTACCCTTGGCATTATCTGAAAAACTGAAATTCACTTTAAATGAATGAGTGAAAGATGGTCTTAATTCAAAAGTAACAGGTAGTTACTAGTTTATCCACATATCATGATGCCGGGACATTCTATCTAATTACTTTAGCTCCAATTTATATTTGCCGTGTAATTGCTCAATTGCGAACGTGTAGTGAAGAATCGTCAAGGATAACCTCACGTGGTATTATGTATTCTGTGTCAACTGTGGATATCTGTACAATCTGCAATCTACAAGTTGCGGAATCTCTTGCTCATATATTGCTTGAATGCCCAATATATAGTGGTGTTCGGACACGCAGTTGTTTTCAAATTCAAGGAATTTGAATGATTTGCTGCTTCTTCTGGATTCGCATGATTCAAATAAACAAAAGAAACTAGTTTATAGTATTCTTGGTATGTTAAAATTGCGTGCTTCCATAATGAACAAATAATTCACCTATTTAATCATAATATTGTATAGCCGTACTTCTTGTGAAGAGATGTAATTCTTATACACATTAAATCATCTATCTATTTATCTATCAAGTAACAGGTAGTTCAGACTGGGTGACTCCCATGGTGATTGTAAAAATATCATGATTAATGGTAGAAATATTCTCGTCCATATTAGCGGAAATATCATTTTTCATGGTAAAAATCTTCTCGTCCATATTTGCAGAAATATCATTTCTCATGGTGGAAATCTTCTCGTCCATATTAGCAGAAATTGACGAGATTAGGATGGAGGACTCGTTATTGAATAGAAATGTTTCTAGATGTAGTGCCATTTTCAGTCTTTCAACAATTTTTTCTACTACTAATCTTGATATCAACTTTTACGGATGCTGTCACTTATCTATCACATGCAGTATAAATATAAAGATTTTCTCATACAAAAATGTACTCGCTGCATAACGAACACTATCAAGTGAATGCGCAAAGCAAAAAGCGCTCAAGAATAGTATTCTAAAGAATTCGTTAGGGAGCGAATAACCTTGAGTTTGACGAAGTGTCAAGAATTGGGGTCCTGATGATCATTTGTGTTAGTACGCGAACCGAAACTGATGCCTTCCACAAGCTACATATGACACAATTTTCAAAATGTATTTAGAGCGTACGGTACTACGCGTGTTTGCCGCTTTGTGCTTTAAACAATTAATAGATCAAAGAACATCGAGGAAAAATCTCAATCACAAAATGAAAATTCTCAACCATAGCTTACACAAGTAAAACGATTTATTTAATGTGCCTTTGGTCTTCCAATCAACAAGTGGCGTATTTTCCACAGAACCCTTAATGTTTCTCTTCGCCATTGCAATAAAATTATCAAAGCATGTTGTGTCTTGCACAATTTTGTATGTTCAAGAGATGGGTATCAATACCAACACACCTTGTCGGTGTCACGATCTTTGTAATTTTCATGTGAAGTATCCCAAATACATCTATTTCCTTCAATAAGATAAAGTACTTCATCTGTCGCATTTGCGGCAGGTGAAGTGACATGCAACAGGTAATATATATTTACGATATAGGTGTCGTAAAGATTTATATTACGAAATGAGATGGGAAATTTGTCAAACGGGGCCATTAGACCGAGTTAACCCATTGAATATTGTGATATGAATTTACGGTACAAATATTGTTCAATATTCCACCTACTACCAATAATGTTAATTATTCACTTAAAATTAGTCAATATTCCTGAAATTAATTATATTAAAATCATGTAACAAGCAAGCGTTGCGCTCATTGTTAATTTATTTTGCGAACTGTCAATCTTAACGCGTTCACTTCAGTTTGGTATAATTGTATCGACATGAGTTCCTACTATGAAAGTGTGGATTTTCTAATATAGAGCTTGCTGCAAATAATTCAATACAAACCATGGTACCCGCTAAATCCCGCAATAGTTACGAAAAACAATATAAGCGATTCGAAGACTGGTGCATGATGGTTCCTGTGAAACCCGGTCAGGTCAGGTCAGGTCAGGTCTAAAACCTCTCAACCTCTCCTAACTACTGTGACAAAAGTAGGTTTTGTACCTCTATTGGCAATAAATAACCCTTCCCTGAGTAAAAATTCATGAAATGACCTCTTTTGTTAATGTCCGTACTGGCCCAAATGGTATGGTGGGCGTTGGCATCGCATCCTACTATAAGCTGCATGTTCCTCTCTCGGCAATAATCTACAACAGCCTTTAATACCTGTAGAGGACATGTTGTCTCGTCTTCTGGGCAGTAGGCGGAGCAGACAACTACTCTCTCCATGCCGCCCTGTGTTTGGTATAAAAGGACTCCTATTACAAAATCCCCGGAGCATAACCCCGAGATTAGTACACAATTAACCCTTTCAATATGTATTATACATGCTCTTGGCCTTAATGCTGGCTTGTGGTAGAGTAACGTACCTGTTTGTTGTTTGAGGCCTGCTATGGTCCTCCCATGTACCCAGGGTTCCTGCAGAAGGGCCCAATCTATGCCTTCTTTCTCCCACCTTCGACACAGCACGGCCCTGGCAGCCTTGGCGTGTTAAAAGTTGGCCTGCAGGAACCTAACGATGTCTTCTAGGTCGAAGACGAGGAGTCCTCTGTGGGATCTGTGATCCTGGTTGACTCCCTCTGCTCCATGGCTTCAGCCTCCTCCTTGACCGGTGACGGTCTTTTGAGAGGGCTTTTGTCACTTTGTGAATCGGCTTTTCCAGGTCTTACCTCTGTAGAAGATCCCCTCCTTCTTCCCCTTCTGCGGCACTGTGCTTTTCCCCGAGGCTCCTAGACTCGCTCTCACTGCCTGTGGAGTGGGGGCCTTGGAAGTTGTGCCAGTGGAGGTTCCTGGTTTGAATGCCCCATTCTCCACAGCACCTTCATACTTGGGTACTCGCTCCTTGACCTTGAAATTAATTTGGCCCATTTCGTAGTGAGGACTCTTGTCCAGCCATTTGATCTCCTCCAAGGATTCCTCATCCATGGAGAAGGTCCACATCTGCCCCTTTTTCCATCAGGGTGTTTCCCCAGATAGTCTAGAGTAATGTCTTCAGCTTCCGGCTGCTCACCTTCAGCCTGTTCAGGATCCGTTTACCCTCCCATCTCTCGCCATCCTCGTCTGGGACATAAACGTAGCAGGCAGCTGCCGGCTTCGGTAGGCTGTTCCCCCGAAGGGTCCTGAGACTTGCTTTATCCCAGGGAACCAGCGAAGGCACCACTCCCACCAACCAGTCAGCGCTCGCCACGTCCTCGCAGGTAATTAGAAGGTACCCGGGTTTTTGAGTGCATTTGACGAATCTCACTTGAGGTCCGTCATCTGCCACCTCCTCGTATGCCTTCATAATGGAGTGCTGGAGAGCTTCAAGCCTATCCGACTTCATCTGACTTTTAGGATAACCCTCCTCCACTATGGCTACCCTCTCCGACGAGGCCGGATCCCGGAAGGACCGTTTATCCTCCGTTCTGGGCCTTTTGTCACGGGTCTTGCCTGTGGAGGGGTTGTCCCTTGTGATCTGGGGCGCTTTTTCACCTCTCCCGTAGCTTCCGTAGGGGGCTTTTTCGCTTCTACTTTGGCTTTGGACGGGTGCTAGCCTGCCTCTTCTCTTGTCTTTTCCGGTAGAAGCGACTCTGTAAAGTTTTCCCCAATTACAGCCTTTTTGACTTCAACGTAGTCAAGGCCCTCCTTCATCAGAGCCTGCATCCTCTTCCTAGATGCTCTCGATAGTCTGGCTTCGCGAAGATCCTCTTCCGACATACGGTCCACCTCTCCCATGAGTTCACTTTAAAACTCGCCTTCCGTTGACCGCCTTCGTTAGTCACCTATGAAGACGTGCTAGCTACGACAGCTTCTCCAGCCTTGTCGTTGTTGCTGGTCGTCTCCGCGGTGCCTGGTTTTTCTTTTGGTTTTTCATATACGTCTATATAAATCCCACGGGTAGCTAGGGAAGTTTTTGTCCACCTCCTCAGAGCCCCGCATGAGGAGGTAAGGCTGGGATACAAGGAGGTTTCACCAGGTGCCCCCGGGGGACCGTTCGAGGCCACATTCCCCGTGACCATCCAGTACATCGGCATGGTACATTCACACCTTCACTTGGGGGAGTTGGCACGCAGTGACACCTTTCGCAAAGGCTTTTGAGGAGTTTTACGTCCTCTTACCCTACTTATGGCTGCCACTGAGCTTTGACACAGATGCCTCCACTCCTGACCGTTTCCCTATCTGCCGCCCGGGGGCGTGCCTGGTAGGTCTCCACACCGCAGGTAGATAATTAATATTTTTTTTATTTTCATTTTGCTTGTTTGTCTAAATTACTTCAGTTATTTTGAATTTTCACGAGATAGTTTCATCTTTGAACTTTCAAGTTTTATTTTATAGATTTCACGTGAATTCAGTTCTAAATAGAGTTTGGTGGAGTCCAGCTCGATACTACACATGCGATTAATCAGGAATATTGCAGCAGGGGCGAACTCTTTTTCTTGAGAGGAAACCGTCTTTCATTCTAACGTTATAATAAACGACTCATATTTAAGCGCATGATTGATTTTCAAAAAAACAAAACTAAATAAATAGCCTACATTATTCAACACAAAATGACTGTGGTAAATTAGCCAATAAATAAGACCGATAATTAGTATGCCTCCAACAATGAGCTACAGAAAATTGTTATGCCAGACCAAATTAATTTATCAATTCCCGTCGTTAGCATGACTATTGTCATTCGCCAGAAGACACAATTGCTTTATTCGTTGTACTCATTAGTCGTAGAACAAAGCCACTTATTAGATATTAGATGAGTGTATAAAGGAACGTCCGG
The DNA here is from genome assembly GCA_910591675.1 of Galerucella calmariensis. Classification (NCBI taxonomy): domain Eukaryota; kingdom Metazoa; phylum Arthropoda; class Insecta; order Coleoptera; family Chrysomelidae; genus Galerucella; species Galerucella calmariensis. The sequence goes on from CAJUYG010005543.1 coordinate 6,433, forward strand.
TTTTGTTTGGTTGAGGCAAATTGAATGAATTGCGTATATTACCTGTATCGCCATTAATTTAATTACAATATTTGTTCATTGGAAACTTTTATTGATTTTTTTTCGTCATGTTATTTCAAATACGGAAATTTGGCTGAGATCTGATGTGTATATACAGGATGAGTTTTAAAAGAGAAACGACAAATTTTCGGCCTAGGATCATATATTATTATCCTATGCCAATAATCAATTTCTTGCTGGACGCGTATTTTGTCAATTTACGTGATCAAAAAAATAATAAGTTTATGCGATTGGGTCCACATTGCATTCAAAATAAAAAAATTGAACTATGTAATATAATGTATGGAATATGGAACTTTTGCACGTAGATACTTTCTACATGAAAAGCTTTGATAAATCAGTTCACGTACTTCATGGGCAGTGTAGATGGCTAAATGGAGAATATATGCATGTGAAATGAAACAAGCCATATACAATAGTTAAATGATAGGTAGTTAAGTATCTACTTTGATGAAAAAAGCCGATTTTGTACTTCGTTTCATTACAATAGATAAGATAGTCTACTACCATGATAATAATAAAATTGATTATTTAAAATGTACCTAGACCCATTGACTTATGATAATAACTTATGATGTGATAATATAAGAAAACGTTGATACTCAATAAATACCATCCAGTAAGGTCACGTCGCACAAATCGTCGACACTCGGCAATTTTAGTAGGGGAATTCCTTTTTTCAAGTTTCCTCTCTTGAGAGATTCTAATTTTTTCAATTTGTACCGCTGAAACCTAATAAATGTATGGGACCCATTTTAGAAGCATTTTGCATGGGGATACCTGCAGAATTCAGCTCAAGTAAGTGTTCATCTTGTATTCAGTAGCCTAGGAGTTGTGCTCTAGGATTCTGAACTGCTATGAAATTCGCAGCCATGTGAATGGAGGTTTTCTTCTCCATTTTACAGATTCTAAACTTTTTCGCTACCCTATATTAAGCTTCCGAGGATACCAGCCCATCTAGACGCTCTCAACTCAACCTTTAAGTATCTCCGATTGTCTCAACCCTACCAGATCTTTCCAATGGTCAGATTTTCCCTTCTTTTCGTCCTTGCTCATTCCTATTAATATTACGATGAAGCTGATACGCAGAAGCAGCCGGCCCTGAAAATAAACTGCAGGAATATAGAATATGCGTATTCCAACTGGCATTAATCCATTTTGCGTAGAATGAATATTAGACAACGAGATAATTTTTCGCACTTCCGTCACTGAAACCAGATCTGAAACACGGATTTGACATAAGAATAACGTTACATAATAGTATTCACATCTCGTTTATATTTTGTTTCTTGAACGTAACATTAAAAGTATATTCTGTAATTTATAATCCGTGATAAATTTGTAGTTATTTGTCATTGTTTGTCACCTTGTGTATATAATCAAAATTATATAGGTAATACAAATCTGCTTTTTCCTGCGAGCGTAGAAAAAGTATAGTAAGCACCTAGAGTGAAGAATCTTTGGTCGCTCGTTCCATAAGGCACTCCTGACTGAGGAAACGTTTTTGACACGAGGTACCTAATATACAATAATTTCGTCAACGCACCTGCTTGGAAAAGGGCTTCCAGCATGGCTAGATCCATTGTATCACGACTATACTAATATTCAGAAGTTTTATTAGTTGGTGAACAATTGAAATCACTGGTCCATTTTATTTGCATGAATGGGTTTATTGTTTCAATGTGCAGATCACATTTACAAAAGGCGTAGTATTTAAATCTAATAGCTTCAAATTTCCCCGTTCGTGCTATCTGTTTGATACACGATTTTCAATATTCAGTTCAAATTCAATGCAAAAAAATTGAATTACATCATTTGCTATTTAATTACTCTCACCAAATTTATACCTGTGATGGCATTCGCATAGGTGTACATTTTGATAAATAATTTAAGTGATAATTCCATTTCAGCTTTCCAGTCAAATATACAGTGTGTAAAAACCAAGCGGAGTTAGTTTCTCATTTCGGTAACTGTACATATTTATCAAAAATCCGAAAACACGTCTAATTTGAATTATTAATTGACATTCTCCAACGATCCCTACCTTCAGCCTCCTTCGAATGACAGGGACAAGGAAATTTTCCAAACAAATTCATCGCACGATTCACAGACCTCCCTTATCCTTCACATTTCCCAGACCTGACATCTTCAAACTCATCTTTTAGAACATAGCAAATTATGCTAGGACCTACTGTGCAGACCAGTGACAAACCCTATTGTATAAAATGACTTGAATAAATGAGGCTCTCACTTAATTAAGATCCATACTATACGATGAAATAAAATAATTTAATTTCCTTGAATCTTCATCATATTTCAACTGAGTTCAATACATCCAAATATAATAGAGAATATCATGAATAAAAAAATACTTAAGCATACTCTAGAACAAGTATTTCCCCCTGATGAAAACAAAAATAGTCAATTTAAAAGCTTAACACACCTTGGAATACCATCCTTGTAAACCAAATCATTTTTCGAAACTTTTAACTTGAATATTCGCTTTGAAACCGATTACAATTTATCCAAAATTTTTGAGAACAAATCTAAGTCTCCAAAATTGAACAAATCAGGAGTTAATTAATTAAAATGTGGTGATAAAAACCGTGATAGAATTCATAGAGGTAGAACTTTCGGGAATTTGAAAACAAAAATTTCAAAACACTAACGTAGCTATGACTACCAAAAATTAGATTCCAACTACTGAAATCATTTATCAGAAAACCAGCAAACTTTCGATTCAAATTTTGAAATTTTGCATATATAAAACTTCAATCCATTAAATTGAATCTTTTAGTAGCTTCAAAGATAAATAGAAACAAATATTCAGATAATTTTCCCAACGACCAAATAGATATCAACAATTCTCCCTTATTAAACCTTTTTACCCCTTTAGAAAGGTTCCGGTAAGATTGTTGTTGAGGAATTTCCAGGTAAACTTATTCAATACTTCCGTTAATCCCATATTCAGACACTTCTTGCTTTTCATGTCCTTGTAAATAAATGATGATACTTCTGTCAATATCCGTGAGATTCCCTATTATTGCATTGTATAAATTGAAAATTCTTCATTATACCTCCACTCGTTTGAGAGAGCCAATGTGTTAGCGAAACTGTGAAATTTGAAAAAACGGTAAACTGCCCAAGTAACACATTTCATTTGCCAAGCAAATAATGCTAGATCGAAGCAAATAATCCAGAAAAATGCTAAAGTTGCTAATAAGTCATTAAAAGTAGCCAAAGAATAGAAATATTGGCTTTAAAAAATGCCAAAAAATGAATGGCGAAATTGCAATTTTGTATCGTCATAAAATGCCATTAAGTGCTTCAATGAGTGCCATTTAAAAGCAATGATACGAAGTTTGGTATTGGAATCAATTTGGATTTTAAATAGACATAAATTCCAAAAAGTTTCTTACTGTATTGCTAACCTCAATGCGATTGTAAATCTCAATTCCAGTTGAAAGGTTTCATAATATTTCAGAAATCATTATAGAACATGCAGAAAAAGATTGGATTGAAAATTATTGGAAAATCACAAAACTACGGAAATTTGGACGAACAGGTGCGTATTACAAGCGTGTACATAAAAGTAGTAACGCAGCTAAAAGTTACAATAAAATAACGATAGTCACAGAAGTTCACCTTCCTAGTTCTTGGACCACGTCTCTTTATTGGCCTTGTCGTGGGACTCTTTCTTTGCAGGCTAATACCACTACGTCTTGGTGGAAAATTTGTTGTTGCTGTTGTTCACATCCCATGCATCAAGAACAGCACACAAAATTGTATCTCCACTTTCTAAGGTCTCAATAAATTTAAAGGTGTTCATTTTTTATTAGGAAATGATCTATGAAACAATCTATTACTCAAAACATAACTTCACAAAAATCTACTTTTTCTTCAACTTTATAATCTTGAAAGCTTTCACAAAACAATACAAACACCTATCTAGCTTCTAATTCCATAAAGCTTCGTATTGGCATAGAAAAATGCTTATTAAATACAATAAAGACATGGCCGAACCGTTTGCTCACGATAATATCTTTATATTGATAGGTATATAGACGACTGCTTCTTTATATCGCTTTGACAGCCAATGTTGGCAATGAAATCTAATAAAATGCTCTTTTGGTGCCAATGTATGGCTATTCAGGCCTACAGGTTGAATTCCTACGAGGGTAAGAGTCACAGCAATGAAGAAAAGCGGAGAGCATTTAATTTGGTCCCCTCTATACTCCATATTCATTGTATATACTTTTGGTTCATCACAGAACGATGATTCGGATGTATAAGCAAAAAACAGATCAGTATTCTTGGTTTTTGGAATCAATCAGGAAAGATAACGAAAAGTTCATAGGTTTAGCTGTATGAGATTACGACTGGGGAAATTTGAAATTCCGTAAATTCAAGTAATACAACTTGAAAATGTATCATCTGACGATTACAAAGATGAACGATGAACAGTAGTAAACACAAACTTCATATACCTCATCCTTTTCTACTGACAGTAACAATTTAACACCTTATACAATATACGTACACTTGTCTTTTAAGCAATGACATACGTTTTTCTGTAACTCTAATTATAACCCAAACATGTTGAAAAGGGATAGCGCCAAACACGATTAATCGGTTGTATTCATAAGAATTTATTTTGACCTCTTATGACGATAGTTATTATTTTGATCTATCGAGTTTTGTTCAAAACAATTCATCATTTGCATTCAGATAAATTCTATGAAATTTTTCAACGCTCTTAATTTGTTTTTTTCATTTCACAATTGGTACAAAATTTTTTGTTTTGCATTTTAAGAATATTTTCAATTTAACCTCACTTTTTAGACGGTGACTGAACAAGATAAACAATCATTGAACGTATTTACGCACACAAAAAAGTAACAGTAGCGATTTTCGACTCATTGATTCATATCGGGAGGTTGGTACGTATGACATCAGGGTAAAGGTCAATTTTTTACTGTAGATGTGATTTGCAATGTGAGGCCGAGTATACCTCGTCACCATAACTCTGAGGTAACCTAATCTACAACACTAAAATTAATTTGGCCAATATTACGAGTGGTGGTGACCTCTCCTTCGCTCTTAGTCCTGAGATATCAATAATCAAATGAAATTCTTAGTGTATTGCCGAATGGACAAAGTCACCATAAACTTGACTGGAACATTTTTACAACACATTTCCTTTGTCCAACATTTCAAGTACTCAAATAGTTTGTCGGTGTTGCAATAGATTACGTCGCCAAAAATGGTCACTGCACACTGTTATTTTGTAATTGTCTGCATGTTCATTCCAGGTTTCATCAGATAGAGAACTTGAAAAGCTGGAGCGTCTGAGAGTATTAAGGGTATGAAGGTTTTAGAGAATATCCATCACTTGTTTTGGAAAATTTGTGCTTATATATCATTCAGTTCTATGCTTTAGCTTCTAGTGATCAATCTTGTAACCTACATCATTTTGCTGTTTTACATTATTTCTATCACTTCACTAACTCGGTTTTTTTTAACGTTCGATGATCAAGACTTTTTTTTGAGAATTGTGATTTTCTATGTACTGACTTGATTAAATAAAACTATAAATCGCCGGCGACAGTGCAGCGCATGACATGCAATTTTACCGAAGCACCTCAACAAAGTTTTGGTTTCGGTATTTCAGTTCGACGCTTATCGACGCTGACGGCGGGTGTATTTCGACGCATGGTATAAGAAAAGAGAACGCACGTGACTCGCGATCTTTCCTACATACTTTCAAACATTTTTTTCCCATTTGCAGTGAAATTTCAATAACTAAGTCATTGTTCACGTTAAGGTGTGGAGAATTGGTAGAGTGTTGTGTGGGGTCTATTTTGGATATTGGCTATGGAGGTGGATAAGTGCTTAAACATCGAAGTTTTCATCATATTTATTGGTAAGTTGCGAAAGCAAATATTGTCTGAAATTTTATAAATTGTCGACAAATGTTAATTTTGCCTTTAAATATGTCCTCACACAGCCTAATTTTCATGCTGCATGAATATCTTCTCCTTATATGAATCTTAAATTTGATATAACCAGTATTTCTGGTGCTCTTTTAGTTCATTTTTCAATCACACAGAGTACTTAGTGTTATGGTGACACATAATTTCTGCATTTTTTTACAAAATAAACTTTTTCACACTGAATGATCACAAATATTGGTTCACAACAGGATTCACTTGTCTAAAGAGATATTTGGAAAACACTATGCTGAGAAACCGTAGTAATAGGGATATTGACAGTTGTTGTTTCTTTTCACAAATATGCAGCACTTCTAGTTCTGTGTTAGGTGTGCTAGGTTTTTAAAAAGGCCTTCTCAAAGTTCGAAAACATCATTCGCGACATCACTCAAAAAAATGATTATTTCAAGCTACGCGTATATCTCGTATGCGCCGTGGTAATGTTTAACATTTTCATCTCAAACAGTTTGATATGCGATAAATATGAATTTTGAACTATCAACAATTCATCCTAAATTTGAAAATACCCAAAAAAACTTAGTTTCCAAACCAATGCAAAGTTAATGAAAACCATACTTAAATAAAAGTTGTAGTAATCAATGAAAGCTATGTTTCGAAAATAACTTCCAACATACAAGTTTTCCAATAAATGTGTAACCTTCCAAAGCTTTTTCGAACGGAACATAGCTTTCATTAAATAATACTACTACTTTTATTTAAGTATGGTTTTCATTCACTTTGTCTTGGCTGTTTAAATACCTGTAATGTTTATTCCATGTACCCAAACAGATCACCCAAATTTCAAATCGACCGCTCATTTAATAAGAAAATAGCGAGCTGGCTATTAATTCCGTGAACAAACTATATATAAAGAGAAAATATGTTTATTTATTTTTTGTATGAAGATTTTTATGTTTCATTAAATATTTTTTTTTGTCTATTCTGTCTAATGTTCTATCTAAAACGCATAATAGAGAAGAGCTATAATGATGATACTGATCTGAAAAATTGTACAGAGTCATGATGGATTCCTGACTACTCAGCGAACTATTTTCAAGATGGTGATCCATCAGGTTATACTGAAAGTGGACATCAACTTCGTTAATTACCTCTTCAGATCATAAAATGAATCATTAATTACCTCTTCAGATCCCTCATTCTTTTAATATGATCTTTATTACACCTAAGTCTAGCAATTCTTGTGCATTCAAGACTTTGT
>CAJUYG010005544.1:0-13699 GCA_910591675.1 Galerucella calmariensis
TCGGTTCAATCAAATTTTGTGATTTAGACTTTTAAGATGTGTAAGTTCAATAGTTATTGTTTATCATAAATATATATATTATATAATTCATTATTTATTTCTTTTTCCTACATTCATGTGAAGACTCAAAGTGCTATGAGTCATGTCATAAGATTGGGAGAAATAAGAATTTAATTAAATCAGAAAACATATTGATTTATTCATAAAAAGATATAATTTTGTTAAGTAAATTCTTTAGCTGTTCTTTCAATCCTTCATTGGGACACGGTATTCCGAACCGGTTCCAATTAAATTTTCCAGCTTCCATTACCTTCTTTGTATATTCGCTGCTTGTAAACAACACGATATTTCTTACTGGAAGAATAAGTCTCTCGAGGAACGACACAAAGCCGATCAGATACTTGAAGATAAAGCTTGGGCACGCGTCAAATCAAAAGACGCTTCACTGGGAGGGAAAACTGCTGCATTACTTGTGACAGGCGGAATGAAGGCGGAAAGAAAGCTGGGGATGGGATGTCGCCGCAAACGTCGTTCTTTTCATCGAGATGTTTTTCAAAAAGTGGGAAAGTCATTGAAGAGAGGATCATCTTTGAAAGACACTGCAACGTTTGCCTTACGAGCCGCCAAAGCACTTATTAAAGAATTTGGTGGGAAAAAAGAAGTCGAGGTTCCTCGAGTAATACCTGTAGCGAAATCTGGAGGTTTCCTACCACTTATCCCTTTGTTTGCTGGCCTTTCGGCACTTGGAGCTTTGTCAGGTGGTGCTGCTGGGATTGCTAAAACTGTCATTACGCAAAGCATGCGCAAAAGAAATTGGAAGAAGATGTACGTCATAATAAGGCTATGGAACGTGTGGGATCTGGTCTGTACCTGAAAAAGTACCCAAAAGGCGGTTTTGGATTGTATTTGAAAAAGCAAAAAAACCAATAAAGCTACCCAATCACGCATTAACCGATTTTGATATAACACATTACGCAAAATTACTCGAAATACCGCATTTTCGAGGAGTTTTCATGCGAGACACTCTTTCCAAAGCCGGCCCCCGAAAACAAGAATGCGCAGTGGTTAATTTGGAAACCTCTGAGAATAGCGGAAGTCATTGGGTAGCTTACCGAAAGATAAACAACAATGTAGAGTATTTCGATTCATTTGGTAACTTGAAGCCTCCAAAAGAAGTTGTTAAATATTTTGGAAAGAGTGCGCAAATTCACTACAACAATACTCAATATCAAAACTACGATCAAATCAATTGCGGTCATTTGTGTTTGAAATTTCTACAACAATGACGGAACTATTACTACAACATATCTACCATGGAAAAACATTGAGTAGTTTCACTGCCGAAGAACTAAAGCACTTTCCCATTGAACATCTAATAGAGTGTGTAAGACCTTGGGAATTGTTGGATATGTGGCATAAACTTTCCAATGAATATCGAGCAAATTTTGAACTACAAATACGACTGCCTTGTTTCATCCATTACAACCGACCTGATTGGACGACGCATTGTGACGGCCCTCCGAGTTCGCAAGCTACTGTTTCCTTTGTAAACAAACATCGAAAAAATAAAAAATGATATTTAAATTCAAACATGTCTCTTATTTCATTAGTCATCATGTCGCAGTTGCTGAGAGTTAACAGCACCAATCACGTGTTTACCTTTCAACCTCCTACGCCTATTGTGCTCGATCCGAAAAATGAATACGAAATAGCTCTAAGATCTTTTCATTCTTATCACAGTAGACCAAACATTGAAAATTGTAAGTTTTACTACCACGATACCAAGGGCAAGCTTCAAAGTTTTGATTTTCCCACAGGATGTTATGAAATTGCTGATCTTGAAGCGTTTATCAGTGATAAGTTGGGTGCGGGCAATTCAACTAGACCAGAGGATATATTTTCACTAAAACCCAATCACAATACGTTGAAATGTGAAATTTCCAGTAAATACAAAATTTCCTTCAAGGAGACCAATAGTCTTGGAAGAATATTGGGATTTTCACCGAACATACTCGACGCTAACAAATTGCACTCTTCAGATCTTCCCGTCAAAATTATTAAAGTATCAAGCATACGCTTCGATTGTAACATTTCCACTGGAGCCTTCGATGCAAACAGACCTGCTCATACCATTTACGAATTCGCCGTACAAGTAGATCCAGGATATTCCAGTGATGAAATTCCTCATAATTTGCTCTACTTACCCGTTATACCACAACGTGAAATAACCAACATCACTGTCATAGCCTTAGAACAGGACGGTCAGCCTGTAAACTTTCGTGGAGAACTAAGTACGTTGGTGTTGGAGCTTAGAGCGCGATGGGGATAATAATCAATCATAAAAGACAATCTGCAGCACTTTCAACTTCATTAGCTAAGCAGTCGCCAAAGCTGAAACAGCTCACGTTCGCAAACAAATTGGTCCTGCAATCACTGGGTTTTAAATTGAAAAATGACAACCATGTATGGAAAACGTCTACGCCAAATCGACAACATGCCTCCAATGTTTGATATCTATCGTAAGCCGATGTTTGATGAGTCAATTCGAAAGGCCGAATATAGAACCTATGCTCCATTCATAAAATCATTCAATTTCAGTGACATTGTGGAGTTTAGCATTAATCAGGTTGATTCGTTCTTTGCAATGAGCGAAACATTGTTGTGCATTAAAGGTTCGCTTGAAACACACGGAGCTGGTGACGTAAAATTAGCGAATAATGTTGGAGCCTTTCTATTCGATTCATGTACGTACAGTGAAAGTGCCAGGGAAATGGAAACAGTTCGAGATCCTGGAATAGTAAGTGCCGTACGAGCCATGACCTGTTATAACCAAGAAGATTCCAATTATATGGCTATAGCCGGTTGGAATTACCCGAAAGATCCTATTCTGAATGTTAGCGACAAGTCCTTCAACCTTCAAATACCTCTCAAACATATTTTCAACATTTTCAACGATTATTCCATGATTACATGTGGGCGTCAAACAATACGACTAGTTCGGGCACGAAATGATAATGATTGCTTATATATCACTGAAAAGAATGTCTCTGGAACGCTCTCCACTACAACAGCTAAAATTAACATTACAAGCGTTGAGCTGAAAGTTAAACATATCTTTCCTAATGACGACATAAAATTAAATCTCATGAAATCCATTCACAAAGATCAACCTATAGTTATTTTATTTAGGAAGTGGGAGTTACACGAATTACCCTCAATTACTAAAGGAGCAAGACGTGAAGTTTGGTCTGTCAAGACATCCACTTCAGTTGAAAGACCTCGTTTTGTTATTGTTTTCTTTCAAAACGACAAACGTAACTTGAGTACAGCTGACCCGACTTTATTTGACAATGCCGACGTACAAAGTAAAGACTGTTACTTAATAATAATAATAATAATAATAATAATAATAATAATAATAATAATAATAATAATAATAATAATAATTTATTGTCCAACAGAAAATCCATTTACAGAACAATATTATTAGAAAGTAGCAACATAAGTAATATAAGATTAACAATCATTTATAGTATATAATATACAAATTATTGAAAGTAATACAAAATAGAGAAAACTAATAATGTAATTATTTTATACAACCATTAATTTTAAAAAAAAAAAAAACCTACCCTAACTGTAAATTAAAATAAAAATTCTGATTAGATTTATCAATAATGTGCATAAGTGAATTGAAGTGAAGGTCACAGTCATTTGCAATTTGATTAAAACTTGAACATATCATGTGTAATGGAGAATGAGAAAGAATGTTAGTTCTTGCATTGCCACAGTAAAAAGTGAGATTACGACGTGAGTGCAATCTTGGAATGAGAAAATTCAGCTGACTTAATAAATTTGGAGAGTCAATACAATTATGAATCAATTTAAACAGAAAAGCGATACCATTATTTATTCTTCTGAGTTGCAAGTAGTCAACACCAAAACGATCTAGCAGAACCGATTGTTCAATCCCCCTTTCGGGGTAAGTACCATCAATCCTACTAGCTAAAAATTTCAGAAATCTCCTCTGAACGGTCTCTATCAAATTAATGTGATTTAGGTAATACGGACTCCACACAAGAGAAGCGTATTCAAGTTTTGATCGTACTAGAGCGAAAAATAGTGTTTTCAATGCATCTTCATTAGAGAACAATTTGCAGTTCCTGATTATGAATCCAAGGGATTTAGTGGCTTGGGAGCAGATATTACTAGTATGTTTTATAAAATCCAATTTATTATCAAAAGTTATCCCCAGATCTCTAACCTCAGTACATCTAGTTAAGTCCACATTATCGATTTGGTAATTGTAAAAGACAGGATTAGATTTACGGCTGAAGGTACATACTTTACATTTACTTAAATTTAGGAACAGGCAATTTCTTGTACACCATTCATTAACTTTCTCTAATTCCAATTGGAGCAAGTGGCTATCAGACTGAGATTTTATTTCTAAAAATATTTTTAAATCATCAGCAAATAATAAATTTTTAGATTGTAACGTAATAGAAAGGTCATTTATAAATAGCAAAAACAATAAGGGACCTAGGTTGGACCCTTGTGGAACACCTGACGTTGGGGAGTAGGTTGTAGAGGAAAACCCATTATAAGATACAAACTGGACTCTATTAAAAAGATAAGACTTTAGTAAACTTATAAGAGAATTGCTAAAGCCAAAAAGTTGCAACTTGTTTATAAGTAGTGAGTGATCTATTTTATCAAAAGCCTTAGAGAAATCAGTGTATATGATATCTACTTGGCTTCTGTTATCCATTGCTTCAGCTATATATTGAGTTATCTCGACTAGATTGGAAGTAGTAGATCTTTGTCTCATGAAACCGTGTTGACTTGGTGATATCAAGCATTTTATTTGATCATAAATTTGATTATACACTGACATCTCCAATACCTTAGCAAAATTGTTCAATATTGAAATTGGCCGATAATTAGAAATATTGGCATTATCTCCACTTTTAAGCACAGGGCACACTCTAGCAATTCTCCACGTATCAGGAAATACAGACTTTTTAAGAATAAGATTATATATCTTAAGTAGTGGCTGAACGAAGGCATGGCTACAATCCTTCAGGATGAAACTAGGGAACATGTCCTTTCCGGAAGTGAGTTTATTTGGAAGTTTGGCTATAGAATTTAGAATATCTTTTTCAGAAAATTGAGAAATATGGCAAGTAGGAACATTATTTATTTCTGTATTCATAATATCACCTTGGCTTTGAACATAAACACTCTGAAAATAATTGGCGAAGCCTGCAACAATAGAGTTGGGCGTATCGAAAACATTCTCACTATAAAATACCTGACCGGGAATTCTAGAAGTGCCTTTTTTACTCTCTATATATGACCAGAATTTTTTGGGATCAGAAATAATACTATTTTCGACAGATCTTAAATAGTTGCTATAAGCTTCATGTACTTGAGTTTTGATTATTCTTCGCAATCTAGAAAATTCCTGGTAGTAATATTCGGATTTAAATTTACGAAATTTCTTATAGTAATATTCCTTAGTTTTAATGTTTAGTATTAAATTAGAGGTATACCAAAAAGGATATCTACGTTTTATTTTTTTATATTTTGGAACATACATGTCTAATACGTGATATAATTTTTGATAAAAAATATCACATATTTCATTCACATCATCGATTCCATCTAAAATTGACCAGTCAATATATGTAAAAGCATTATATAAACCTAGAAAATATGCTTTCTTGAAATTGTACATATGTGAATTGGGATTGTCAGCAAAGTTCTCAGATCTTGATTTCCAAACCTCTATTACATTCCTTAATGATGGATGAAACATATCCTCATTACCAATTAGAGGGCAACATTCACGGGAAGTTTCACACTTAAGATTTTCAGTAACAATAACAAGATCTAAAATCCTTCCCATAGAATTTAGTATTGTATTTATTTGATTTGAATTAGTAAAATCTAAAAAATTCGAAATGGCGCGACAGTAAGAGTCATTTGAGTTATTAACATAATTGGTACAGTTAAAATCCCCTAGGATAAGAACATTGGTTTGAGTGATAGTAAGTTGACCTAATTGTTCCAAAAATTGCTCATATTCATCAATCTTTACATACGGTGGAATATAGATAGTATATATAAATATAATATTATGTAATAGTGAACATTTTACTCCAACAAAATCAATGTTAATAAATTGCTCATACATACAGCTAAGATCAAGAACTTCAACCATATATTCAGTTTTGAAAGCTAAGAGTACACCACCACCCTTTGATTTATTGGTTCTCTCAAAGTAGCGGTCTCTACGAATGACACTGTAAGTTGCAGGAAAGAGTTCAGAATTGTTGACATCTTCGTGCAACCAAGTCTCAACCAAACCAACAAAATCAAAGTCAGCTGTACTCACTGATGCATAAAGTTCATCTACTTTTGAATTCAGGCCACGAACATTTTGAAAATAGCATATGTAAGATTTTTTGTTGGACTCAGTTAGTTTTCCTGGATAAGTCTTGGCGATCCTCGTATATATTTGATTTTCAAGTTCTTCTCACCCTTTGCCAAGCGGTAATTCAGTTCTTCCTTAATGATGACTATTGGCCCAATGAAAGAGTGCAATTGGATTTCGCTAAAACTGACTACAATGAGGCATATTTTAACTACAATGAATTCTATCCCAACTACGCAAACTCCACACAGAAGCGCCCCCTGCTGGATTATTCTTCTTTCAAGAAACGGGCATTGTTTTTTATCGATTGTTCAAAACAGGAAGAGAGCATGAAGGCGTCCACAGTCGATGTTAAACTTGACATTGAAGCAAACATAGGCTTTCCCGAAAATACCAAAGTCTATTGCATCATAATTCACGATTGCGTGATGGAATACTTCCCCCTCACCGAAATTGTTAAAAGCTTGAACTAGTTGCTGATCAGAGTCAGTGTTCGAGCAGACGTCAACATGAGAGTAGCATTCGTAGACATTCAAGGTTTTGTCGTAGACGGCCTTATCGTTGCCAAAGAACTCACCATAGAAATTGGCTTCAAAAGTTCACATTACATATTTTTACCACCGCAACCGTTTTCTACATTAAGTAACGACGACAAAAAGACCACATCATACTTGTAAAGAAATGTGCACGGCATTCGATACTCTTCAGGAGATGTAGAATATTCTAAAGTAAATGAAATATTAGAAAGCAAATTATTGTATGCCGCAGACTACATTTACGTTCGAGGACAACAAAAAGCCGAGTTTCTGCAAAAGAAATGTCACATTTTCGGTATTTTTCCACATATTATCGACGTTTGCAAATTTGATGGTACGCCATGTGCAACTGGAAACTTTGTCCACGATCCAAACCCCTGCCACGCCACTGGAGTATATTCGTGTACCGAAAGAAATGTACAACGCCTCCGCCACTGGTTTTCAAATACTGTATTACCATTATAAATAAAGTTTTTTTAAAAAACATGGGTTTTATTGAAACACTTTGTATATTCATCAACTTTTATATTACATGAAGATCAGAATTTTCGTTTTACAATTTTTAAAATTCAAACAAATACGGCCACTAATATTACACATGACTAGGCGAAAACGTTATTAATTTAATTTTCTATATCCTTTTTTTTTCTGTTGAACATGGTGTAGGTTGAATACGTCTTAACGGATAAGTAGTTTCCGGCAGTCTACGGGCTAACTGATGGACCTCTTCAGGCACCCAGTTTATACGAAGACTTCTCCACGTCTGTCCTTCCTTATCAGATAAACTAAGATTTTCCAGTTGATTTATAACCTCACTTTTATCTTCGTAAAAAGCAATGTCTTTATTCAATTTACCAATATTCCTAATGAACTCCTCAAAACGATGACTGTACTCTTCTGAAGACATATTACAAAAGAACACTCCGGTGGCACGATGTTATTTTATCAAATCTGGCCGCGCCGCCTTATCGTCCTAACGGATCTTTCTCGACTACGTCACATTTTAC
The DNA here is from genome assembly GCA_910591675.1 of Galerucella calmariensis. Taxonomy (NCBI): domain Eukaryota; kingdom Metazoa; phylum Arthropoda; class Insecta; order Coleoptera; family Chrysomelidae; genus Galerucella; species Galerucella calmariensis. The sequence goes on from CAJUYG010005544.1 coordinate 7,983, forward strand.
AGCAAGAAGCGTACGGTGCGCGCGCTATTCACATTGCAGCAATACCTTTCTTCGCTTATGATATGCGTCGGAGATCATGGCAGACTATGTTAGATGTATTGCTATGAACGCGTAGGTTCAGGGTTCGATCCACACTCAAGTCAAAGTTTTTTTTAAAATTAAATTCGCGGGCGGGCGCCTCATGGCGAAGCAAAAATGGCGAACGATGTCTCTCTCACACTCATTGCCTCCATGACTATCTCCCTAACACACTGTTTTCCCTATACTTGTCGCTTTGACTGTCTTAGTACATCTACTACACGAATAATTTAATAATAATTTAAAATTATGGATTGACAATGGCGGCGATATGGTGGCGCGCGCTCGAATGGGAAGGACAGATGACACGTGACATATGCACAGTCCACTTCCGGACCAGCAACGTTACGAGCGGAGTCTTGCACATGCGCCGACCACTTCCGGTCCAGCAACGTTACGAGCGGAGTCTTGCACATGCGCAGTCCGCTAGCTGAACCGTTGGAGTCTCGCACATGCGCAGACCACTTCCGGTCTAGTAATGGCCTAGTATATCTACTTAACTCCATATCACCATCTTCTGCTTCAATAGAACGATTGTTTTCTTTTGCGGGTATGATAAATACGCCAAAGCGTCAAAATTTGGGTGAAGAACTTTTCGAAATGTTTGTTTTGTTGAAGGCGAACGGGATAGGAAACACATTTTATTTCAAGTTTTATTTATTTTGTAAAAAAGCATTTTTAACTTTGCTATACTCATATTATTATTATTATTCCAAGCACGTAAATAAAAATTGATTTCAAAGAGCGCATATCTTTCTTTTTAGTTAGAATATTCGAAAAGTAATCCTTTTTGAATGAATCCAGTTATTCAAATACAGCGTTATTCGAATACTTTTTTTCTTTGTATTCGAATCTTGAGTATTCTAATACAATTAAGATTCGAATACAATTTAGAATACATTATTCAGAATTCGGATTCGAATACCAAATTTTAGTATTCGACCCAAGTCTGCCTATAATACTCTGCTATGATCATCCTGTTAATAAAATGCAAACCGCTGGAGGCAATCAATGCAGTCGAGAGTCTTACGCAATAGTGGAAATTATGTATGCATTTATTCATTAGTTCACTTGTTTCTCTTGAAGGTAACGCATTAGATTTTCAAAAATATCAAATTGGTTTTGTATTTAAGCCCAAGGATTAACTGCAAAATTCACTTGTCTCTCGTTTTTAAATACACCATCAGTTTCTGATAAACAACAGGTGAGACATTTTCTTTTATTTTTATTTAACTTGCAATTTAAATTTAAATAAGTAATGTGTTGTTATACAGTTAAATTATATTATTATCATTATTTTTAGTGTAATGGATTTAAAAGCGATACATTTTTCTCCTCTTCCAGAAAAAGATAACAAAATTGAATGATTTAAAATTAGAGGAACCCGAAAAAAATTATTTGCGCAGAATTAGTACACAGCAAATTTGGGGAAACGGTATTATTGGAGCTGAAAAAATAAGTGACATTCCTTCCGCCACGGGCGACAAAAGCGTACAAACCGTTTACAAAAATTTTTGAAGAGAGGAAACTACGCCTTAGTATTTAAAGGAGAAGTAGAGATTGGCAAACCAAATCCGATGGCATCATTTGAAATTACTGAAATTCAATTGGTGAGTTATATTCTCACAAATAGTTATATTATATTATGGACAAATACCACAGTACATTATTTAAAATTGATAAATCTATTAAGTAAAGAGCGAACTATGCTGAAAACAAATCGATAAAATTAATTAATGAACATATTAAGAAATTAATTATATCATTGAAAAAGTTACTTTGTAACTTTTTGATTCATGGAATGAAAAAAAATAGTATATTAATAGTTATTCATGTAACCAGTTATGAAATGCATCATTTTGTGTAACACGTGAAATTTTTGCGGGACGAGCGAGGTCCAGTAAAATGAAACGACTTACACAAAAAAGCATTTCATAACGTTTTTCATACTAGATTTTATCTAATTTTGACAAAAAGAAAATTTAATTTACCTATCAATAAAGCATTTCATACGTTTCATAAAAGATTTTATCTAATTTTGACAAAAAAAAAATTTAATTTATTTCTTGCGTTTTTGAAATATTTCTAATTAATTTTTCTGATTTGAAAACAGCACTTTTTGATTCCTACAATTCATTATTTTACCATTGATATTTAATTTAAATCGAAAATAGCTATTTGACATTTTTTTAAATCAATTTTCAAATACAAAAATAAAAAAAAATTCTCACTAGTTCAGGCTTGAACTCTGAACCCTAGCATTTGTCACAGCTACCTTGTTGTGCGTTAGCCAATTGCGCCACTGCGGATATGCAACCAGATTATTCACTTGCTTGACAGTTCGTCTATTCGAATTGTAGTTGTTTGAAGTATTATTAATTCCCAGTTATTTTCGTAAATATTTAATTAAGATTCTACGCAAGCGTAACATACTACCATTGAAAATGGCTGATTCAGACTCAGATGTACCAAACGAAATAGAAGAGGCCGCACAAAGTGCATTATCGGCCGTGATTCCACAAAAAACAAAAGCTTTGTATGATCTGGCTTATGAAAAATTTGAGAAGTGGGTTGAAGAGAAGGAAATAAAACACGTTAATGAGAAAGTTTTATTCTCGTATATCGAGGGAAGAGAGACTCACAAAGCTTCCACACTTTGGACACTTTATTCTATGCTGCGAAGTGAATTACCGTTGAAGAAGAATATTATTATAACAAAATACAGTAGCTTATACGCATTTCTAAAGAGACAATCAGAGAGCTACCATGCAAAAAAATCTAATATCTTCTCGAAGAAAAATGTCCACCAGTTTATCACAGAGGCTGGTGATAGAACATTTTCAATGGCAAGGTTGCATTGATCGTTGGAATCTGTAGTGCTTGTCGAAAGGCTGAGTTAACTTTCCTACGTGTCGGACATATTTCCGATGATGATTCCCATTTTGTAGTGAAAATCCCCAATAGAAAAGGCAAAAGTAACGCGTGAGTTTGTGATTACAGGGGGCAATATTGAAGGGCAAAGTTTTCTTGGTCTCATCAGAAATTACATTGTTTTGGAAGATTCTGGTGCCGACATTTCAAAGTCGAAACAGCATGGAGGCTGGAAGTCCAGCACGGTAGCGGAGGGCTATGTAAAGAACTCCATAGGAAATGAAAAAAGCATTGCCAGTGATATTCTTGATGAATCAAGCACCTCAAGTTCGAGATCAGTTATGCATCACGAAACTACATCAACTTCTGCGGTGGTTAACCTAACAAACTGTTCGTATTGTGTCATAAATATTTATAGTGCATAGAATAAAAAGTAAATTATTGTTCTAGTTGTTCTCATTATTGGTAGTTCTCTCCAGCTCTAGTTGTTGTTATTTTTCTATAATATGACATCAAACTTTCTTATTTTCTCTCTTGTTGCTGGTGATAAAATTAATTTTTCATATATATATATATATATATATATATATATATATATATATATAAATTCATATAATCGTCGCTTGTATAGCCAATGGTCCTTCATTGGACAAATACAATTTTCTAGATGATGCTGCTGCTGCTGATTATACATTGTTTTATTTTAAAAATATATTCACTTTTGAAGTTTAACAATATACTGTTTAGATTCAATGATTTTTCAACGTTTATAATTTTGATTTTGAAGTGGAAGATACAATTTCCCCATTTCTCGAAAGATGATGTAATTTTGAAATAAGTGAGATACTTTTTTTTCAGATATTTTTCTACCAGAAAATATTTTCAAATTATTCTAATAGCGATAGTATGTAGGAATAAAAGTAGAATCACAAAATGGATTATATGGATTTTAATCATTTGCAAGAAAATATATTTTTGGGAGAACGACAATTGTCTCTAAATACATATAAAACAAAATATGTGATAATTGGTTTATCACCTTATTTAAATTATGATCCATGTATCGGAATATTTGGAGCCAAAAATACCTATTTTATATTCAGTCCGCAGGAATGGAACATTTTTTATCGTGTACAAAATGATATCGATAACTTTTTATTCAGATCAACAATCAACAACAACAACAATATGAAACGTTAGATGTGGGTGAATTTGATTTGATATTTAAACGATTAACATTTGGAATGTTGTGAAAATTAATAAGGGTGATTCTTGTATTTATCTAAGAGCTAATACTACTTCAATGTTATGGAAAATGTTACTACTCATTGATAATAGATTAACAGATTTGAAAAATCCACAATTTGCTAGTTCATAGAAAATTTCACGAGTGGAAATGAAAGAGTACCAATGCTCAAATAATTGTATTCATCAAGGACGAAATGAAATTATGAATTTATCAGTTGTCGTCAGTGACGTTGCAAAAAACATTGTGTGAACCAGTCCGAATACTGCACAAATGATTGTATTTATTTAGTATAAAAATTAAAATTATAATATCAATGAGAAAAAAAAGTATGAGAACTTAAATATCAAGGAGACCTGATGGGAACATTATACAGAGTAAATCAAGTATTGAAATGTTATTACAAAAGAACGATTTCTATATCTGTATAAAACACAGTGGGTTTGAACAGTTAATAATGCAACTTACATCACTCTTCTGAGGGCTCAGAACTGATGAAACCTTTGCTCAAAGATTTAGTGGGCGTAATAATTATTTTCTGGACCCTGGAATAGAAGTAATCTTCGAAAATACGCTCACTTTCGGCCACATCAATACAAAAATTATAAACTCGAATTAACTGGTCATCTAAAAGCAAATGTATTTGCAACAAATTACCGCCTCCATAATTGTTTCTTAAAATATTGGCAATGGTGGCACCGATGACTGTTAATGTCTATATTTCGATGGCTAAGGGGCAATACCACGTATCATCAAATTTGGCGAAATTATGATTCTTATTATTTCTGTCAGTTATTCAGTTCGACAACATTGCGTAGAACCTCATGACGTTTAGACCAATGGAAATATTTTATTTAAGCGTCATTGTAAGACCACGTATCATCCAGTAAATTCAATACCAGGTATCAACATATTTTATAGGTTAACAAAGTATTTGAATGGTCGCTGTGCGCATGTTGTTGTGTTATTTTTTGGTGATTTTTTGCAATTTAAACTAAAAGGGTAAAATAATTTCGGAATAAAATTGTTTGTTTCTTAATGAAATACATTCTAAAATAGTTTTTTTAGCACATTCCTATTAAATAAGGCCTATTATTCTTGAAACAGATGTTACGTCAATTCCCAAACAGCACAAAACGTCTTATGGACGTCTTTTATAAGTCCATTTTATGTCTGAACGCCTATAGGCATAAAAAAGACGTCTTATGGATGTTGTTTTAAAAATGTCCAAAATACATCTAATTAAAAACGTCTTATGGACATCTTTTTTAAGGCTTTATATGGGCTCAATTATCAAAGACTCTTAAATTCACTGTAAAAAATTTCAACATGTCATATATTACTAAAAATAAAGAAATGAGCCACCACCACGTGATAACCAAAGTGATAACTTATCTTTCGATTTCACCTTTCATCGACACAATTGAAAAGTGCTGTGTGTAAGTTAATGAACTAGTCTCTTCGAGAATCGAATGACTCGAATGATTACGCCGTTCGCCTGCGGCTCACGTCGCAAACTTCA
>CAJUYG010005545.1:0-13696 GCA_910591675.1 Galerucella calmariensis
AGTTATTAAAGGTGGATACTTTTATCTGAAAAGCACTGTATATTAAGGAATCTTGTGATTATTCGTCAGTATCAAGATTTGGAGCCAAACTAGCGAATACAAGGGAATAAAAGAGAAAAAAGACATGATATAAGAGAATTCTTTGTGCGGCTTAAATATTAAATGTGACAAAAAAACAGTATATCCGGACGTACCTGAGAGTCCTCACAGATTGAAACAAACGGCAAAATTATGTCGATATTACCATAGAAGGATACGGGATAGGAGAGTGGCATACTGTAAAATCATATTATGGAAAATTTGGCCAGAACTACTAACTTTATTTTGACAAAACAATTACTACAGTGGAGGAACACTCCAAGAAAGGTACACAGTTAGATCCTTGGAGAACATACTCCTGTGAAAGACGACCTGTATGAAATTGGGCCGAATAACAGGATCTCTGCTAGATACCTCGCGATATGGAGCACAAGAGTGTAACCCAGATCTCATTGCCACGCTCGCCCAGTGTGTTCAGTGCCTGCACACCCTCCCATACTAGCTTAGAATTGACCTCTACGAAGTTGAGTGCCTTTAGCGCGGCACTGGACATAAGGAGACAAACAATCTTAGGTGGGGCAAATGTACCACTTGAAATATAATAATATGACAAACATACTATGGACAAATATTACAGAATAAATATAAGGGCGGTTTGATTCAAGTTGCTGTCCGAAACGGACGCCGCTCTCATAAAGTATGTTTACGATTCGCTTTTGTTGTCAATAACGAGATCGGTAGATACCAGAAGAGTTCGAAAAGCTTATTTTATTTCAAGCTATACAGGGGTAATTAATATATTTAAGTTAATAGGATTTATTTTTAAATGTTAATAATTTCGAAAAATGTTCGGTATATGAATTTGAAAAGGTAAGTAAAAAATAAACCTGAATTTTTAAAATGAATCAATTCACAGTTTTTATCCAGCATCTTGGTAATTTTGTGATACGTATTGATAATCTATCAGATATTTATCACAAATTAAATTAAATATCCTCATTAGCCACCAAAATAATAGGGCCACTAAATCTTACATTTTGATCTTTAAATAACGCGTATTTTTTGGATTGACAAGTTTAAAACAGTAAAAAGAGAAGCAGCTGCAGGACTGTATTAAAAAAATTTATAAATGTTGTAAAATACTAAGTTTGGAGTTTGGTTTATGTGTTAAATTCAATCTATTGTCTTTCAAATCTTTCAATATACATTTGAGAGTAGAATATATACGGACTCTGGTGTAGAAACTTGCATAATATTTGAAAGGAAATTGATTACATGGATGATGAAAAAAAAAATTTAGTAAATTCGTTCAAAAGGAACTGACCAATTCCCCTTTGGTTAGCTATAGAATTGAATTTTTCGATAAATATATTTTCCATCGCAATAACGTTCTCAACAATGTCCCTTGATGGTACACATAAGCCACTAAATTCATCCTTCTTTGTCGTGTAAACTTTTAGTTTACATAAAAAAGTTTCTCTGTTTATTACATTATCAGAAGGCACATTTTTAGTTTCCGTAGGAAAAGTGAACTGTTCTAGGCATTCTTTTGTTAGTTTAAAACCAACACTTGTTTATATAATATCCTTATTAAAAAAATAAATCCGTAATTTTGTATTAGCAAAGATCACAAAATATTTATTGTTTAAGCTTTGCTATTAAAGAAAAAAATATTAATATGATTTTTTGCTCATTTCAACAATTAATTAATTAATTTAAAAAATCTTCACAACATATATATAAAACACGAGCAACCAATTATAAACACCGTTCTAAAATAACAGCGCTCGACGGGCGACGTCCCGTATAATATGCCAAATTAAATGCAAGTAAGGACGTAGCGACGTACTGTACCATCCAAGTCACCAGACAGTCACCAGCGGCATCGGTGCTTTACGCGATAAATTCGAACGAGTGAAACATCTCATATTTATTCTGTAATCTTTGCTATGGACCCAGCTCGTCTACTTGACAATACGGGGATAAGTGGGTGGGAGTAGAGTCCTACAAGCGCAGTGTCTCCCGATATAAGAATGGCTCTTCCCAACCAAAAAAAATTAAAACTTGACACTAAGACTTTTCTCAAGAAATAAATGGAAGAAGGGGGAAATATAAATGCTGCAGGTTTCACTGAATGTTCACTATAACAAAAACTAACAACTGAATGAACGAACGAACCTCATCAACTACATATAACACTATTTACGTTTATACCAGTGTCATTTATGAGCAAATATCCCTGTATGAGTATATAAGCAAAATATCATCTAATCTAATGTGTTCAATATGTAGAGAATATTTCAAAATCTCGAACAATCCTCTTTACAAGAACCTAGTGCTGTTAAGATAGCCGGCAACCGAAAACATAAGTATACCATTATCTTCTATGATTCAAGCTTATTGGAGTTCGTCCACAAATTAAATATATAAACTAGTCCCGAAGTTTCCACGAACTTATTTGAAGAGAGAATCCTCTTCAACTTCATTATTGATATTTGCGTATTATACTTGGGCACTTGGCGAACAACTTAACTTGTTCCTAGCGCAATGCTTACGAATCTTAGAACAAACGCACGACCATATAGCTGTGGAGAGTTTGAGCATTTTGAAGGAGGAAGTACATTAATTTTAACTGGTGATTATTTGATGTAATGTTTGAGAATTATGAGTAATATTTTAAACTGAGTTACATTGAAATTACGAGTAGTTTTCTAGAAAGTTTTATTTTTACTGAACAACAAACAACTTCTAAACTGAAATTATCGGCTCCCAATTGAATCATCAAACTGATAAATACGAACCAAACGTTTGTAGTAGTCATGGAACTTTTTCGGAATCCATAAGAGGAGATTTTGCAGTTGCTTGTATTTTTTAGTAGGAATAAAATTTCGTCTCGTAAGAGAGATAGTTCGTCAGGAAAAACACTACTCCGCCCAGATCATGTTGAATTAGTGATATCAAAATATTCTCATTCGAAATCGGTTTTGTAGAATAGTCTTCCACTATTATTAAATGTTCCCACTTTGTAAAAGAACCAGTCTTTTCCATGTTAAGTACTTCAAATGGGTTGTTAGTACTGCACATTCGGACTAGTTGTTACCAATCCCATGGAGTCATTATTTGATCCTTTCTGTAGCCATTATTTGAAAAATGAAGAATCCTCTTTTATTTGTGGCATTGTACACAGTGTAGTTGTAGGTCCATAGTTTTAAAAAGTATAAGACCGTTTGTTAATACTGGGGTAGGAAGACATTGCTTTAAGTGAACACAAACCATAGCAGTGGTCTTTTTATGTTCCACAGATTCCTTCTTATCCTTCCGCTTCAAATTATATCCAATCGAGGGTTCATACTCTTCTTGTAATTTGGATTTCCATGTATCTGCATTCAGCCATTGTTTGGCGATTTAACTTACTTTTAAATGTTTCTCATTACATTTGGATCGGAACAAGCTATACATTCCAGATAAATTTGAATGACTGCCCAAATATTTCCTCTGACCCTTTTTCCTTGAATATTTATACTCGTCATTGGGGAACTGACTTATGTGTAGGTACACCTTATCTTACGAAGCCTAGAACTCCGTATTTCTCAATATTTTCATCATAAAATGCTTATTAACGATGCTTTATCCTAATATCAAAATTTTCGAGTGAGATATTCCCACAAAACATTTTTCTCTGATGGTGGGCCCAAAGGTTTTTTGCGGTCAAAAATTGTTAGCTCTGACGCTGGTGCTATCATTATTCTCAACCTTTCTATCATCACACAAGTTATTAGTACGAACTCCTGGTATACTCTGTATAGTACATTTAACTTTTCACATTGTTTTTATTACCACGTAAAAGAGTGAGAGAAACACCGAGAATAGAGAGTATCGCCTGTTACTGTACAGCAATACCGGGAGATGATGGAAGAGGCAACAAGAGAGAACGACATTCCATGATAGATGAACCTCTAAATCACGGAAATTTTGACGTGGTGACAAGTTGTTTAAAGCTCGGACATGTATCAGCGAAAAACTGACAGCTGCCTATTGTGATGAAAATGAAACGAACAATAGACCGGTTTCGAGACTTGCCACAAAAGTTATTTAATCGTGATTTTGTGGTATATGATTCTCTGTCTGTGTGTGTATGTATATGTGTGGTTTGTCCATTGAAAGTTCAGTCTTTTGAAACGGATTGAGCTTTTCTCATGCATTCGATCATTTATATACATTCAGATCGCTAGAAAAATTACTTGGGTCAACGAAAATCACGTCAAAAGTACGCACTTGTCATATAATGAAACTGTTTTCATATCAAGATTTACAATCATTTATTATATTGTACGCCCATTACCCTCCATTTTTCAATTATCAGACCTTGAAAACAATTTATGATAAAACTATGGAATGTTTCATCCATTTTGAATTCTGTAAGGTTTCGCGAACCTCGGAATATCGCCCTATTGCTATAATAGTTATTTATGTAATTAGTGGGATATGGACATCACATAAGTGCGTTAATAACTCCTACCACACGTATTACGTGTTTTGTCTACAACTGTTCATTAGTATTATTAATAGTACCTATATCATAAAATTGAAAAGAACATTCAATCCAACGTTTTTTTAATAATATTGACTGCAAACATAGGGCATATTGATTGTGTGCAGGGCATATTTTCAAATCGTTTCAGAGAGGTATTTCAACTGCACCCAAGATTGGACCCTCCTTTCCATGTCAGACTACACTCTACCAAAATACACTAAGCCTCCCTCCACCTCTTACATACAAACACCACCATAATCAATCCTTGCCTCCTTGGAATTTTACCATCCCTCACTGTGACTGTAGCTTAACTGAATTCAGCAAATTGACAATGAATCCTGCAACTATTAGAAACATGTTTCAGAGTAGAATTGCGGATTATCAAAATTACACACATATATATATACCGATGGTTCCAAAACAGATGACGGTGTGGGGGCAGCCATGGTTCTCAAGAATTTGCAACGGTCGTTCACATTAGCACCAACGAATTCAGTCTTCTCCGGGGAATTTTTTGCTATTTGGAAAGCACTGGAGTATACAAATGAGGCGAAAATAAATAAAGTACTAATATTGACCGATTATTTAAGCTCCATCAGAGCCATACAACAATACCAACAATCACACCCTATCGTTACACATATAAAAAATGAACTTTATACAGCTAAAATCTCCAAATTATCCATAAAATTTATGTGGATCCCATCACATGCTGGTATCACACTACACGAAAAAGCTGACGAATTAGCCAAGACTGCTACATAAAAAATATTATAAAAATATAATTACCTTTGACTGGCAACTGAAATGGAACACTTCAACATCAAAACTCTCCGAAGTTAAGACGTTCGTGAATAACTGGAAGACTACCCCCACGAATCGTCGACAACAAGTGATTCTATCCAGGTTAAGAATCGGGCATACGTTCGTTACCCACTCATACCTCATAACAAAAACAAATCAACCTGTGTGCGAACCGTGTCGAACAAAAATTTCGGTAAAACATTTCCTGGTGGAGTGTCCTTTATTCCAATACGAGAGATCGCAGTGGTCAATCAAATCCAACTTAAGATCGAACTTAGGAGATCAATGTGACACTGGTAACTTGTGTGCATACCTTAAAGCAATGTATACAATATGTATACAAAAATCTAAGTTCTTGTAACAATATTTTTGAACAATAAATTAGCCATCGCTAATAACCCATTGGGTTGATGCGAACTGTCTAACAAAAAAAAACATAGGGTACTGTGTATCATATTTTGTGTCCATAGCAACAATGACAAACAAGGCTGTGGAAATGAAATAAATTAGTTATGTCATCAAATTTTTAAAGTTGAATGAACAAAAATATATAAAAATGAGTTCAAGCGAAGACAATCTTCCCTCGGAAATTAAAAATGCAGCTTCCAGTGTTATTTTTATTTTAAATATTCAATTCTGGTATTAATGTTTCTCGATTCCTATTATCGCACTAGTGCGGTAATATCCGTCATTATGACACTGAAAATAGTGTGAAATCGTACCCGTTACACGACAGTTGTAGATAAAACATGTCTGAAAAGCAAATGGTCATGAATTTCAGGAAAAGCGTTAGATGGACAATGTTGCCAGTCTCATTTCCGTTACCCGTGACGGCTTGGAAATCCTTCACACAAGCTTTTTCTTTCACTTAGAAATGTGTGGTAAATTCAGAATATACAGGGTGTCCCAAGATTTTTTTACAGGCTGTAACTTAGGAAGTGGAGTGGATAAAAAAATGCAGAAATAGAGCAGAATGGAAGATAATAACTTCTGAAGCCAGGACATACAAGAAATTGTAACAATAAGGAGTGGAAAGGGAGTAATTCTTCCTCATAAATGGATTTAAAAGCGGAAAAGGGGATTAAACTTTGCTAAAATGAGAGAGCTTTTTATTTCAAATTTAACAGTGTATCACAGTGAGGGTACTCAAGTGGATGATTACATCAAGTTTTCAGTTTAATGTTTATTTGCAACAATAACCAGAACATTTCGACTTCACGATGATTTTATAAGAGATGTTCAAAATTACCTCCGTCTGCAACAACACAAGCATCTAATCGTCTAAATCTAAATAGTTCACGTGTACCTACATGCCGCATGTATCATCTCTTGCGTAAGGTTATTACAAGCTTGTTGCAAATAAACAATCGATTGAAAATTTGGTATAATTATCTACTTGAGTACCCTCACTGTGATACACTGTTGAATTTGGAATAAAAAGCTTTTTCATTTGAGCTAAGTTTGATCCCCTTTTCCATTGAATTTTTCTCATTACGATGACGTCCCTGCTTCTATGATGTTGTCACAGATACCCTGTATACCTTGGATAAAATGATTGTAGATTTCCAAATTTTCAGATAAACCTTCTCGTTTATTCCTGAATTACAGCCTGTACAAAAATCTTGGGACACCCTGTATGGAGGAAAATTGAAAATACATTATTTCTCCACACCATGATTACTATTTTGACCAATATTTCATCTAAAAAATGGAGCTCAATACTTATATTCGACATGAATGTTTTCAAAAAAGTGAGGTAATAAATATTTGTGGTGAAATTGTAATTTTCCGGGTACCATTTGACACCGGCGATGAAACTATCAGCTGCTCACACCACAATCCTAATTTGTGGACTCAGTCTACCTTGATATAAGATTCCAGTGCGTAACTTCATAACCCATATCTGTCAAGTGAAAATAATTTGGCTTAAAAATATTTCTACAAACTGGAAAAACTTGTGTATTCTCTTCCTTTTTTTTGTACATTTATCTCCACAGTTAATCCCTTACTCATTTATTTATATGAGAGTATTGATAACATCGGTGCACTCTGTATCATATACCAATAGCTTCGAACAATTTTGTTTTATTTCGACCAGCCGAGCCGTATTAAAACTCTTTTACAAGTCAACGTTTCATTTGCATTCTTATGGTCCCCTATGGAAATATTTCAATTTAGCTAGCAGATATTCAATGACATATTTTTCATTTTAATCTAAAAAATTTTCCATTATTCAGCTGCAAATTTCATCTATATAGTGTATCCTGCAAAACAGAGCCGAATACACTGAACATACAAAACGCCAGTCAATCGAAAGGTTCAACTACGAAAAAAAAATTATTTTTCCCCATACCGACGACACACTGAAATTGAATTTCACAAACGAGTTTCCAAAATCCAATCAAAAGTTTCATATTCATGTGGGACATGTCGAAGATAGGCCGTTTACATAAAATTACACGCCAAACTATGACACGTTTGACAGGATAAAGTTGAATACGAGGGAGAGTGTGAGAGTGAAAGCAAGTGCGTTTGCAACTAATCATCATTTTAAACCATCATATAATTATCCAAATTCACATATTTACCTAACCAAACGCTTCAATCATTCCCTATAAGTTGTAATGTCCTTTAGGCATAAAACAGATCAAGAAATAAATCCTTTCGAAATCATACAAATTTCACAATTACAGAGGTGAGTGATATTAACTGTAGAGTATTATAGATTCAGGTACAATAAAGGAACCCAAGTAGAAATTTAAATTCTATAAGGTTTCTATAAACAGCTACAAGATATATCTTATAAGATACTAAAATTCTCATAACAGTCCACAAAACAATTAAATGATCCTTATACAACTAAAAAGGCCCATTTTTATACAATTGTTTGGTTGTATAACAGTTCTATTAAAAGTTTATACAACTCTTATGATTGTTCAATACACATTCATACAACTCTCAATCGACTGTTTTATAATCATTTATACAGCTACTATAAAACGATTTAATAGTGTGCCATGTAGTCACATCTATAAAATGGGATTGAAGTGGCACTATGAAGGTCTCACAGAATGGTTGTAATATGCAATATATTTTTTTATAATGCTGTTATTTCGAGCACAATGGGAACATTTTGTTATTTAGCAGTGTATAAAAGCATTTCATTTTTTAGTGAAAAATATCAGAACCAAATTATATTTCAATTAGAACGTGCATCATACATTTCATTTGTAGAAATGGAGACTTATCAAAACGACTTGGGCCGCTTGGGCGAACATCGATAGTAAAAATTGTAATTTCATTTGGATGGTTTAATAGCACAAATTTTGATGCGCCGCAAATTTTACTGATAGATTATAGGTATATATTTGGTGGGAAAATGGAGGGCTTCAATTCTGGTTAAGTTTCAAGTAGATAATTCAAAAAAATAATAAAATATTTTAATGATTTTAATAGTTTATTACTCCATATGGATATTCTTTCACAATATAATTTTCTAAATAATGATAAAGTCACATTTTTCAATATAGTTCCATGTTATCCCTAAGAAATTCCACACAACTAAACACCACACAACACAACTAAAAAGTGTTTTATAATGCAACGCAATTGAATGCTATACAATATTTATTATACAACATTATACAGCTTCAATAAGACAAGCTTAAGTAACTATTTTATAATGTTGTAGCTGTTAGTTATATAGTATATTATAGAACTTTTATACAATAGGTATAAAAGTCTTATAAAATGATATTTCTGATATTGTCTAAACTCACTTATAAGGTATTAGGTATATCATTTCAAAAGAAATGATCGTATAATGCGTTACAGCATATATTGTAAAAGTCACTATAGAATCATTTAATACAACAATTTTCTTTAAAAACAGAATTATCGCAACAAAAGGCTTAATAAAAACAAACAGTCCTTGAAACAACGCTATTCGACTGTTATACAACAATTCAGTCCTCTTAGAATTTCATTTTGCTAGTTGGGAAGTGCATAAAAATAGAATACACCCTTATTGTAAAAGTGAATAATTGTGAAAAAACATTGAAGGTCACTGTGCGCGAGTAACAAACAAACATTTACGTATATTACGGACAAGCCAGTGAAAGTGGACAATAATTATTGCAAAAGACAAGTGCTAGATCGGCATCGGCAAAACAAAAACTATAAATAGACACCATATTCATGTATCTTCAAGTAAAGTTATCGTTAGTAATAAATATACCAAGTTGAAGATGAAATATTTGCTTTGTAATCGGTATGATATTTTCTGGAAGTTCTACCGGAGGGAAGATCAAAAGTTACTGTGGACACTGGAAGGCAACTTCTCCCGGCAGAATCTAGAAATGTGTCATGCAATTTACTAGAATATTTTGTTGCTACTTACAGGGAAGAAGAACATTTTTAAATATAATTTCTATACAATTTCAAGTAACTGAGTTATTAAAATTTTTGTCTTTGCGTTAGGGGGAAAGGAATTTAAAATGAATTTATTCTTTTATAAAACGGGAAGGTGTGATGTCCTTCAGGCATGAACCAGATTGAGAAATAAATCCATTCGACATTATACAAATTATCAAAAACGTGATAAAGTCAAGTCAACGTTGAATAAGTAGCATGTGATTTATAAAGGTTACACGACAATAAATAACAATAGTATCTTATGAGTTTGAACTTGAAGTGAAATATATACATGGTATTATATTGGCCAGGATCTATTCTTATTCGATTCTTATTGCATTATTAATTCATTCATAATTAATTCTTATTATAAATTTTATTAAAAATTTTCTACCCTGTCAAATTGTAAGAACAACTAAAACAGGTTCTATTCTCTCAACAATTTATTGTTTGTGTTTCACGATGGAAATGTATGAATGTCATTAATATTGATAATTTGTGGTTATGTATCAAAGTAGTTACAAAATATATCTTGGAATAAACGAGAGATTGAAAGGTTAATTGAGGAAATCTCAAAACATGCTTGTTCGTACAATGTAAAACACAAAGATTACTATAACAAATACTTGAGATGTTTAGCCGTAGAATCGGTATTGGCAAAGTTAGTCACCATTAGACCGTTCTATCAACCACTCATTTTGCCAAATTTTGCGACGTCTCCTCCTCTGTTTTAAAGTTAATATCTGCCTAGTGACATGAGCAGCCGTGCAAATTAATGAATATTTCAAAGTTTCCGGTTCCATGACTAACGATATTTTTGAATTCGAAAATGTTATATTCATTTTATCCAAAACTTGGACTTAATATTGCACGGAAAAATGTCTAATCTAAAATGACCTTGAGATGACCACTGAGCCAGAGAGTTATATTAAACATAAATGGGCACCCAGGACGAAGGGACCATGGGACCAAGGGACCAAAGTGGACACCCATTTAATACAGTGTAATAGAGTGTTTAGCTCGAACAAAAATGAAATGATTAAGACTTCTGAATTATTTTTCGATGCAATTACAAATTCGTTAACCAAGTAGGTATTTCCAATGCTGCTGGATACGAGAGGAGTACAAAATATCAACTTAAGTTTTAGATCTACATGATTCTGTGGAAAAATAGAAACGTCTACCAACAAAAAATATATCTTTGACAACCTCTTGAATACCTATTCACTATTCGCCCTTTCTATCCCCAATCAATATTATCCCAAGCCAATTAAGGTGTAAATATTTCCTTTTCGGCCTCCTAAAATTTTCGTTATTATCGCATTCATAAAGATGTTTCTGTTGTAAGATATCAATTATCGTTCATGATCCGAAAAGGGTGGAAACAGCCCCTAGGATGGGAATCGACCCTTTACGTAAGCAGAGACGGGCAATGAAATGAGGGTGATTGATGTATTTACCTGTAGCGTAAAGCATGTTTGTACGGGCCCAACGCTTTGTTTAAGTTGGAATCGAAAAAAAAAACACAGGGGAAAATTAGGACGGCTAGCAAATATTTGGGAGCTTCTCGATTCCTTGGGGATTGATGTCGTATTTTTTCAAACGTCCCCTTTGAGTATTCAGATCGAATAATATATTTATATCATGGCTGGATTTGAATGGATTATTTTTGGAATTTCAACTTTTCACATCAAAAATCTAATGAGAGAATGGAAGATGATCTCAAGTATGGGCTGGATTGGTTGCAAACTATTTTTACAAGACTCATTCTTTCCAAGTACAAAATCCTCTTGCTCCTAGAGAAATACCAATAGATATAAGAATATGAGGAGCTCCGCATTTTTTTTATTCAGTTATTAAACGTCGGTCTATTTCTGCGACTGAGGTTAATCACCGACGTTGGGAGCACTCTACCCCTAACCGGAAATGTTGGCGAACCCACTAGTGTTCCAACCAGTGGTAGCGTTCTCTAACGAGCTCAACATCCATGGACTCGGGACCTCGGTTTCACATCTCCCCCGAAAGACGGCATATCTACATTATACCTCGTGCTCATTGGTATAATGCCTTCACTTCATTTCCTTATTATTTATGGAAAACACTCAAGTGGGACATTTTCTGGTGATTTTGAATGTGCACCAATAGGTATAACAAACTTTATCATTATATTTGTAGACAACATATTATAACGTTTATGCCAATTGAATCAATCCACGATATGACCTCTAGAGACTTACTTTATAAAGGTACAGAATAATATTTCCTTTGAATTCCGAAAACCATTTATTGAAATAATTGGAAATGGCATGGAAGACGGAGAAGCCATGGAAATCACTTAACATGAGCTTGCTTCTTCAATTTGTTTGTAATTCCACTTTATCGTCGAAAGAAAACCTTACGCTACGAGTTTTTTATCAACTGTTACTTGGAATTCTGATACTCCCAACAGTTTAATGTCGTTTTTCTCGGAAACAGATGGAATTATCTTAATCGAAGAATACCAACATTACGTATTTTTTAATTGAAATCACCAAATCACCAAATCGTCAGAATCATTTCATTTTCAAAAATCAAACACATGGAACCCTCTAACAAGATGTGGATTTATATATAAAATAAAATTCCTTTATCAAATATATGAATTTTTGTAGGATATGGAAAGAAGTCATCAAAAAAAAATATATTATTATCAATTGCCTCTCCTAATCTGTGAAATATAAACAATACTCACAAGAGACGAAGTCTAGCTGAAGCTAAGAGAATTCAACGTTTTGCATCTTTTTCCACACCAATATTTTGCCTGGGGTATATTTGGTCCTATCGGCATATTCGGCAAATAATCCCAGTATACATGTATTGGAGCTTGGAGGACCATGGGAGCTCTCATATTTTGTCAATTCACCCACCCCCAAATCTTAGGGGTATTTATGTATATTGAGGTGACATTCACTGACACCTAGATCTATTGTGCTCTCTTACCTCTACTAAGTTCCTGAGGAGTCATAGACACTATTTTCTGGAGAAACCTTGGGATATCTTAAGGCATTAACTCATGTGAATATATTTGTTCTATCTAATAATCTCCTAGGTGTTTGGCTCTGGGATTGTGTATGTAGGTTTCTTCTTTTATGCTACAGAATGTACATTTTTCCTCCTACACTATTTTTAACTTTTTCGGGTGCCCATTCAGGCAACAATGTCCCGTTAGAGTCCCTGTTTTACTTCAACTTGTGCATATTGGATCTCAACGGGTTGTGATCACTCAGCAGCATCTTCGATTGTTTAAGCCCTGCTAGATCTTTTTAATGGTAGGATCTCTTTTCTTCAGCTTTGCCTATTTCTTTTCATATCACAGCTGATACCGGCACACAAAAGTCTATGATTATGGATCACCCTGTATATATGATGTGAATAAGTGCCCCCTATACTTTGAATATTGAGTCTGTTCAGTTTGATTCATAAAAATAGGACAAATAATGTCAAAGTGGTAAAGCATTAATTTAACGTGAAAATTAAAGAAAGAAGACAAAATATTTTTCCTGAAAAAAAAAACCTTCCTACGTTAAAAAAAAGTCATTTATTATTTATCCTCTGAATTTTTCCTTGGATACCCTCTTATATCAACAAAAAAAGATTCCTGTATGATATCGATTTGAAAGTTAAGCTCCGACTACTATATTTTGTTTTATCACGTACTGGGGTTAAGAATTTTTTTTTTGGAACTTTAGTTCTTTATGCCAGGTTATGTTTGAGCGACCGGGGGTCGCGACGCGAAAGATCTGACCGTTACGCGTTACGTTACGAAACGTTATGTTACATTTTTTCGTTATGTGCCTTGAGTGCTTGTGCCTCCTTAGTCTCTCTCTCTCTCGTTTACGAAGCAGCGATTCATAATAATAAAATGCT